>WSFP011466309.1:0-18316 GCA_009831015.1 Picea engelmannii
AACACATACATGGTTGCGGGAGACTGGGCTAAGTCATCAACCAGACTATAAGTATGAGCAGCCCTAGCATGAGGGTTGTGCACATTGTTTCAAGATAAATCTGTGAGTGCAGACACAAACCGATCTCCCTAGATCCACCTGGACCTAGAACAAAACAGGACAGAATAATACACTTTCCCTAGATCTAACCTATTGAATGGACTAAGAGATAAGGATTATGGACATACCTTATGAATGCTTTCCTTAGGTCTCTGTTGTTACAAGCTTCACTTCGATGCTCTTGTCTCGTTTAGATCACAACAATACAAGCCGATCGAAGTGAAGGAAGATTAATATATTCAATAGCTAGTCTATACATATGATCAAGGAATTATGTAATAAAGTGACATCATCTTTATGGGAAAGGGACATATTACTGTATTGAATTAATTGAAAGTGAAACTTACAAACTGGGCCTTGATGTCGTAGGTCTCCTTTCGATGGCTCCTAGCTCTGACACACACACTTGCTCATGCATGAAGAAAATCAACCACTTTTGATGACCTTGTTGTTGTCTCTTGTTGTTGTAGCATCAGTCCTCCATACAGTCTTGCACTAATTCTCCAATCAATCTCTTGCTAGTTTGCTTCTAACCTTTTCCATGAGCAATCTCCTCAATATATAGGAGAATATAGTTTAGTTATTTGGATAGGAAATTATCCCAAGATATCAGGAAAGCTAGTACTTAGATAACCATTCGCTAGCCAACTCATTCTTCTCGAATATTCCCTTCTAGAAGGCTCGAGAACTTCATCTTTTTCCTCTTTAAGAAGATGTTCGTACCCTAGCAGTTAGGTACAATGCAAACCCCTCGCAGTCTAGCTTAATGAAGCCTGCGAGAATCAGGCATTCTCGCAGGCAAGTGTATAGGTAGCCTGCGAACTTCTTTGAAAAATATGTTTTCTGGAAGCAGACAAGTGTAACTTTTCTCAGGAAAGTATTCTTAGTGAAGAGCTTGATTTTCCATCATCATAACATTCTCATAGCATCATCACAATGACCAAAATTGTGGATAACACACATTCCATCGTAAAGGCATACGTGGTATGTGGGGAATGGGTTCCGCGTTAGGACGTGGAATCATCAATGGTTGTCTTGGTGTAGTTGGCAGTGTTTCTAAGGTGGTATGGGTAGAATCGGGAGGTATACTGTATTGACAGTTGCGAGTTGGCATAAGAATTTCTTCATTGGGGAGGAGGACAATGTGATCAATCTAATTCTCGGGTTGAGTGGCACCCGAGTTTGGATATTGCCCCATTTATGGTGGGGCAGTGTTGATCACTTGTTGGGTGTTCATCACACCTTGGTATGGTATGGGATTTTGCAAAACAGTCGGAGGTGGTGGTTGCAAATATTGTTGTGGGGCCTGTTGAGGGGCAGGTGGTGTCGTAGGGCCTTGTGAGTTCATGGATGCCCTCATCCGTTGGAGATCAGAAATTTGGGGGCAAGGATGAGTATAATGTCCATACTCACCACATATAGTGCAAGGGAAGTTAGTCTGAAGATTGTTGTTCTTCCCTTGTCATGGTTGATTATTATTGGTGCCCCCTTGGGGGTCTTGGTAATTGTTGCCCCTAGAGGGATGGTTGTGGGGGTCATTCCCTCCTGGTCATGGGTTGTCATTGTTTCAGTTTTTTCCTTTCTTCTTATGAGTCAGATTGGCTGCATTCAACTATTCAAATGGATGAACCTGTTGCATGGGAAAGGGCTAAACAAAGTTGATGTCGGTATGTGGTTGTCCCGGTGGAGGATTAACCGATTGGGTAGGACCAGGAAATGGGAAATATGGATTGTTCTATGGATAGGATCCATATGGCCTATAGGAAGTAGAGGTACTTCCAATATTGCTAAGGTTATATCCAGGGGTTGGGGGTGGAACCGTACTAGATTGAGAGACCGGATACGAAATGGGGACTGGTGGGGGTGCCCCCAATGACTAAGGGGGAACAACATGATTTGAATGTTGGTAAAGGGGAGGATGGTAATAAGATGGGCCTCCATATATAGGAATATGTTGGGATGTATCGGTCATAGGTTGTGGTTGGATGTATGGATTGTGGTGTGTCATGGTACCAATCAGTCCATCTTTTGAGTGAGACATCCCAGGTTTGTCCTGACCGAATGGTACGGATCTCGGGGCATCAGGTAGTACTGTATATAAGTATCATGACTATGCATAAATGGGTTCATACCATTGAGACTTGCTGATGGCTTCCTCTTCCGTTTGGGGGAAGGTGGAGGCCACATCTTTGGCAAGGAGGGAGACGAGTGATATGAGAAACCAATCAAGGCATTGTTGTTTGGTGGTTTCTGCTTTGCATAAACTACGTCGCCGACACCATTTGTGAATGTGGTCAACAATATGTGTGGCTGAGGTTTGTTTAAACTTGGATAGTAGTTCGAGACCATTGTCATGATGGATTGGTAATTGAAAGAAGGTCAAAAATGTTTTGGCCAATGATTTAAAAGTCACATGGGACCCTGATTTCTCATCGACATACCACTTGATTGATGGGCTAGTGAGTGTGCACTGAAATAACCTTAATCGGACGGAGTCGTCCATGACATTATTTGAAGACCACCATAGGTGGAAGGTCATGACATGGTTGGCAGGGTCTTCTCCCACCTTTCCTTCAAACTTGGGGATGTCTGAAGGTAGTTTGGTAGGTATTGCAGGCCATGTGGGATTATGTAATATGGGATCATTGGTGAGCTTACTCAGATCCGATATGTTGAGGGAAGCCAAGTATGGAATCTGGAGTGGTGGTGGAGGGTTATTTCCAACCATGGTGTGAGTGGTTTGTGTACCTGACCCATGAGGGGGGTTAGGTGGGGTTGTACTTCCCCCTTGGGAAGAAGTTTCCCCCCCGCTTCCTTGTAAAGGAGAGCTAGTGGAAGATTGACATTGGGAAGTGGACCCAAGTAAAGTGGAACCAAGAAAAGTTGATCCCAAGACAGTGGCAATCAAAGTGGTGTGAGAGGGTTGAGCCGATGAGTTGGCAAGACTAGGAACTCCTCCT
This sequence comes from Picea engelmannii, assembly GCA_009831015.1. NCBI lineage: Eukaryota > Viridiplantae > Streptophyta > Pinopsida > Pinales > Pinaceae > Picea > Picea engelmannii. The sequence goes on from WSFP011466309.1 coordinate 3,060, forward strand.
AGAATAGGAGGGAGATTTAACAAGCATATGGAACGACGAGGATTTTGTGGGTCCCCTATGATGTCTGACTAGCAAAGTGGATGTGTGCAAATGGTGATGAGAGAAATAAATGAACTAGAGTCTTTGTGTAACTTGGACCTTCACAATATATCTCACAATTGCATGTAATCACAAGAGCATCATACATAAATCAATTGATAAAGAAGCATACATGTGGGTAGGTAGATTTTGTCTGCGTGGGAGAAAAAATAAAAAAAATGCTCCTGTCCTAAAAGACATAACGTCCTTCCTCTCAAATAGCATTGGATCTTCCAATATCACTCAACAGTGGGGTCTGAAGCCACCAGAAGAGGAACTAGTGAAGGATGAAAAAATTAGTTATAATGAGGGGTATAGGGTGCATATCCCGAAAGAGCTGGTGATATTTTCCAATAGCCACACAAAATCTAATCAAGGTGCAATTGCAACCCACAATTGCCACATGGGTAGATGTTCTAAAATTTGGTCACTAGGTACCTCGGTCAAAGTGCGACATTTAGATTTTCGGCCTCAGAAATGGATCACGGGTTGGATCCCATCCAAAAGGTGGGTGCCTCAAGGGGGGACTCATAGAACAACCAGACCTTGGCCTTCGACCCTTCATGGGTATATCCCTCCCTTATGGTGTAGGAACACTTGACTTGGAGGATTTAAAAGTTCCCTATTTTTCAACTTCTAATGTTTGAAGATGTGAGAACCAGATAGCGGGGAGTTATTTGGATGTCTATCCCCAAGATCCTACCTAGACTAAAAAAAATCTTTTGGCACCTCCTGTGGAGGAAAACTTAGTGAGTTTTAGAAAAAAATTAGATGTGGTTGTTTGAGAGATTGGGGGTGTGAACCAATCTCGTTCAAATTAATTGGGAGTGGATAGTTCCTTCAAGAAAAGGGTAGGGCGTTTTAGAATCCTGTTGGAGGAAACTTACTTCAACCTCCACATTTTGAGGTGAAGCTATGTGAGTGAGTAGTGACTTATGTGTGAGCAAATGATAAAATGTGCCAAATTTTTAATAAGTTAGGTGTCACCTTGAAGCATGTGGACTTCGTGTGGTCTTTACAGGTCTTGATTACCTATCTTACTAGATTCCATTGGTACAACCTTGTGGAATTTTAAAGTCCCTAGAGAACTAGCATGTGGACATATGGGTCCTTACCAATCCTTTAAATCCCTAGTGTGATTTAATCTAAGAAAGCTTCAAAAGACTATCCTAGATTGTGGACATGTGGGCATGTATGGGCCCATTACAATAACCTTTAAACTCCCTAGTGATGTAAACTAAGAAAGTAGCTTCAAAACTATCCTATCTTTGCAGCATGTGGGCATGTATGGGCCCTTATAAATTTAAGATGTGTTAAAAAAAAATCTAAGAGGAGTCTCGAGGGGGTTTTTGTCCTCTCCTAAAGATTTTGTCTTTAAGGGAGATGAAATCTTTCCTCAATTGTTTTTTCTGATTCTCAAGATCTCTCTATGGTGCGAGAGAAGAGCATACTCAATGATTGAAGTTAAATTTTTGGTCCCAATGCAAGTTTTTATATATCTGATATAGAATGATTCCAACTTAACTTTAATCAAAGAGAGCCTTCTATGTGGCAAAATGAAAGAAAAAAGAGGATACATGTGGATTTTAACCCCCTAAGTGCCTATGTTTTGACTAACCCTTCATGTGGAGAGGGAATCTAAGTGTGGTGCATATTACAATTTGCATATAATCAATCTTAATAAGGCTACGGACCTTCAACATATTACAAAAACCCTTACAATGTTGAATTTCTTGACAGATGCGTGGGTCGCAAAGTAGACAGAGGCGCATGTGGCGCCTGTGCGCAAATAAACAATGACCTATTAGCATAGGTGCATAGAATGGGCTTGGAAACATAGTGCTTATGGCGCACGTGCCTAGAAGATGTGCATGTGGGATAATAAACCCGCACATGTTCTGATACGCAGTCGGGAAGAAAATTTCGAATGGAATTCTTTTATCTCAGCTCCAAATTTGGCTTTTTGCAGCTAGGCGTGGGCCGATTATGATCCCTGCAAGTTAAATAAATAAAAAAGAAGTGCTCAAACAACCCAAATGGGGAGGAAATTGATAGCTATCCCCAGTGGAGTCACCAATCTGTTGTATCATTTCCATCACTTGAATGAGCAAAAGAGGGACACTTGCAAGTTCAGTTGGGTTAGCTAAACAGGACATAAATGAGTGCAAGATTTAGAAACATAAAGTATAAGAAATAAACAAACAACTAAGCTAATAACAATTAAATAAACTAAACTAAAGTGCATAAGGACATTATAACCAAAATTAACCAAACAATTGACCAATATTCATGCCACCAATGGATAGATTTTATTAGTGGGAAAAAACCAAAGAGAAAGGGAGACTTATGGGTCTCCTCTTCCTCCAAGGGAGGGCTCTTGAATCCCCAATGTGAGAGATCTTCTTAAAAATAGCAAACTAGAAGGAAATGGTGAAGAAATCCAAAGCTCATTCACTCAAGAGGTGATGTAAATAGCTCAATGAAATGGTGCTTGTATGCTCCAATGAGGAAAGAGGTTCCTTGTAGGAGAATATAGGCAGCATAACAATACAAATAGATTCTTGGAAATATAGTGCACCCATGGCCTCTTTTTATAGCAAATCTTTGAGGCATTATCCAATCGATCTTTAGTGTGAACAAGGAGCCTTTTAGGGCACCTCTACGTCTTTGACCTGCCCCCCACTCAGATTCAGTTTGGATTTGAGGGTCAAATAGACTTGGGAGCTAAACTAGAAGTGGGTGGGAGGCCGACCAGAATCATAAATGCATTGTTCTGAGGTGTGCGTGGATTTTTGCGTCCATGGTCGCGCATTGGGCACATGTGCACTTTTCTGGCGTTTTCAACTGGCACACGTGTGTGCACTTCCTTTGTATTCTGAGTGCATGCTAATTTTATAACCAGTTGTATAGTTTGTGCCCTTTGGAAATGCATTTTTTCGGCCATGGATGAACTAATAGGTGTTTGGAGATGTTGGATTCCTATAACCATTTGCGGATGAAATTTCAGTGATAACAATGACTAAGGGTTAAAGACTAATGAATGATAACTACTAAGTGCTCTATTAAGTATTGTGATCACAAATTTGTGTCCCAGCTAGGTTGCAGACACTTGAGTCTTACAACCCCCCTTGACTCTACCTCGGGTGAGACTTCATCTACTTCATAGGTGCTACCGAAAGGGCCGATAGTTAGGGTTTTGTTGGTGTGTTGTTGAAGCATTGAACCCCAAGTTTTCCCCTGTGCCAACAAATGGTTCCGTTGCCGAGACCTGAAACTGTGATTGTTGGTAATTGAAGAAAAGAGAAAGCTCTGTGCGTAGATCTATTGTTGTAGTGCACAGTACTCTACTTGACTTGTGAAGCTCTGTGCTAATAAGGGAATCAAATCTAAATAAAAGAGGTAAGATCTTAAAGCTTTGTGCTCTAATAAAGGTAAGATAAGTGATTTTTTTTTTTGTTGAAAGAATGGATCTAGGTACATTTGATAGATTTTGTCATAATCTAAAAACTAGGGCACAACTAGAAGAAAGAAGATGTGATATGAATAGATCTGATAGAAATAGTGAAAGATATGTTATTCCTATGCATAGAAAGAATTTTTGGACTAACAAGTGGATGCAGGATCATAGAAATAAGTTTTTGCAGGTCCATCACTGTGATCCCATTGCGCAGTATAGGAAATGTTGGGAATTGTTTAAAAGAAAAAGAGGATTAACTCTTTGTTATATTTGCAGAAGACCGAGACATCTTGATAAGGAATGCCCCGATAGAGGTCCTATTTGCCTTTATTGTAAAGCTATTAGACATGAAGTTTTGGATTGCCCCATAATGATTGCTAAAGTTGAGAAGATGAACATGTACATAAGCAAGAACACTGTCAGTATGTTTCAAATTCCGAGCAAGAATATTATGAGTATATTTCAGATTCTGAGCAAGAAGATAGTGAGTATGAATTAGATCTGGAACAACAACAAGGAAGTAGGTATGATTCACATTTGGAATCAGATTCTTCAATATTTGCATGTTTTTCTATGGACATGAATGCATATCATTCTTATGATCAGTTTTCGTACCATTTTGAGCATGCAGTAGTGGTTGATTGCATAGATAACTATATGTTCTTGGCTGGTCGTAATTATGATGCTTTAAATCCTGCTGTATAATTATCTTGTGATCATTCTTATGAAGAAGAGACTGCAACTGTTGATGATCAAGAGTTGGTTTCGAAAGAACAAGGAGGTCATTTATTTGCAAGAGAAGATGCATTTACAAAGAAACAACCTAGTCTTCTAAAGCAACTAGAATTCCATCACGTGATTCATGATTCTATAGCCATATACATAGAGTCATATGTTTCAGATTTTCTGAAAATTTCAAATTGCATTATTTCACCGATACTGACGGGTAAGTATGGTTTTATGAAGGAGCTTATGTTGTTGTTGCAATATTTTTTCTATTATTCATTGATCAGTGGCATAGATGAGATCATTTCAGTCATCAAATTACTTGAGTGGTTGCTATGGAAATCTACTTTTACTTGATCAAGTTGCAAATTTGGTTAGAGTAGGGTAGCATAGGAAATAAGCTTGTTCTTGAGCATTTGCAACAATTTGTCAATTAGTTGATTGAATAAGTGGTAGTTTTTGGAAGTATTTTGAGGTTGGTTACACAAATGACTCCATAGCCCAATGCATAAGGCGACTATAACTGCTAGGTTCTTGGAAGCCTCATAGGGAGGCCTCCATCCTAGTTGGAGTATGATGTTATCACATGGAATTGTAGGGGTTAAAATTCATTTCAATCTCGATTTTGAGCCATAGCCCCTCCTCTCCCTTCAGTGCATTTTATCCTTGAATTATTTCTTCTTAAAGGTCCATCAATCCTTTTTGTGTGCAAGGGACATCCTACGTCCACAATTTTATTGTATGCACAATTCGCTTCAGCTGAAAAGGGTAGAATTTCAAAGAAGTCCATTTCGGGCTTAAAATATAAGAAAGCAAACAAGTTTATCTTTCAATGGTGGAGATCCAATCAGGCAAATCATATCGACGATGCGCAGGTATTCGGGAGTCCAAAATTGCATGAAGTATAATGCTAGATAAAAAGTCCCGAAGAGAGCATAAGTCGTTGATCTTTAACGGGATAGGTGGCAGTTGATCCAAGTGTTCGAGGAAATAAGCTTTGGGAGTTTTGAAGTGAGAAGTGCATGAAGTCCCAAAGCATCGAAGTCTCAAAGTTTCGAAGTGTCGAAGTCCTGAAGTATCGAAGTGTCGAAGTGACGAAGTCCCAAAGTGCCGAAGCGTCGAAGTGTCGAAATCCCGAAGTGTTGAAGTCCCGAAGCGCCAAAGTCCGGAAGTCCCGAAGCGTCGAAGTGACGAAGTCTCGAAGTTTTGAAGTGCCAAAGTGCCGAAGGCCTGAAGTGTCGAAGTCTCGAAGTGATAAAGGCCTGAATTGAATGTGGATTGTCGATCTACGAGGGCCACGCATCATCATATCCTTAGCTCAAGAAGATTTACTTAAAGGAAGATCTAGGGGACATATGGCATAGATCCGTGTACTCCGGATAAAGGTCCGAAGTAATTCTCAGTCATCAATCTCAGGGGGACATGCATCATCAGATCCATAGCTCAAGGTAAAGGATGTTTAATATTTAATTTTCCCAGATTTCGGAGACTCGAAGAAGATCTCAGCTATTGATATCAGGGGGCCATGCATCATCAGATCCATAGCTCTGGGAAAAAGTAGTTGAAGGCAGAGGAAGTTTGAGATTTTATTTTTCTGGAGACCCGAAGCAGATCTCAGTCGTTGATTTAGAGTTTCTTTTATGACCCAAGAGATCTTCTTTTATAGACTCAAGATCTAACTGACTCCCACATAATTCAAAAAATCTTGTCCACAAATAATTTTTAGTATTTAGAGTTGATTCCATGAAATCCATTTTATCAATTCAGATCTATGGGACTTGACCTGGTTGATTATCCATCCACATCGTAGTCGATTTCAAGGTTAGTCAATCCACCGATCAACTATCTTCGACTATTGGTCGATTTTCTAACTGACAGGCATGTTGAATACTCGACCGACTATTGTGGTGTGTTGGTCGATTTCTCGATCGACTGTGTCTAGATGTCGGTTGACCTATCGAATGACTAAACCCAGAAGATGTGTGATGGTCCATCAATTCTTGATGTTCCAACACCCCCCCCTTGATATTCAAGAGAAACAACATCATCATGAACCAATTGTCACAAATAGTAAGCATGGAGCTCAACATGCTTCATCTTACTATGAGCAACATGATTGTCAACAACATGCTTGGAACTTCGATTATCACAAAATATTGTAGTCGGGGTCTGAACAGGAAATACAATCTCACCCAAAAGTTGACGAATCCAAACTGCTTCAATACCTGGTTGAACAATGTCATGATATTCTTCTTTTGTAGTCAATAAAGAGACTACCTTATGTTTCTTGCATGACCAGACCAAAGGTCCAGTGCTATAGGGAAACATATACCCATAAGTGGACTTCCGGTCATCTTCGTCATTGGCCCAGTTAGAGTCTGTGAACCCTACTAGAGAATGTGAACTACAACAATATTTGATACCAAATTGAGTGGTACCCTTCAGAGATCGAACAATGCATTTGACTTCTTTCCAATGGCTTTCTCTGAGATCCTGCATGAACCAAGAAACCACACTAACAACAAAGTTGATATCAGGTGGAATATGAGTAAGATAAATAAGACTCCCTACCAATTGTGGATAGAGTGTAGCATCACCAATGAGTGTCTAACAAATTTTAGTAAGCTTCACTTCAAATTGAAAAGGAGTGGCACAAGGCTTGCAATCAACCATGTTAAAATGTTTCAACAAATCCACTACATATTTAGATTGAGAAATAAAAAAACCATCACATAGTGGTAATACTTGAAGACCCAAAAACTAATGCAGAGTGTTGATATTTGTCATGTCAAAGGAATCAACAAGTTGTTTCTTCAATCTAAAGATTGAAGCATTAGTATTGTCATTAATGGTTAAGTCATCAACATATACAACAACAATTAAGGTGTCTCCGTTGGAATGGAGAACATATAGACTATGATCATATTCACACCATTTGAAGCCTAACCTAAGAAAAAAATTGTCAATCTTAACATACCAAGATCAGGGGGGCTGCTTCAAACCATAAAATGACTTCTTGAGTAGACATACCAAATTGGAATTCATTAAAAATCTAGGTGGTTGTTCCATGTAATTTCTACAAAGAGATCGTTGTGAAGAAAGGTACTCTTCACATCCATCTGATGAAGTTTCCATCCAAAATGAGAAGCAAGGAAAAAAATTAATCGAACTAAGTTCATCTTTGCAACAAAGGTCAAGGTTTCAGTGTATTCAATGCCTTTTTATTGAGAAAATCCCTTTGCGACGAGGCTTGCTTTATGTCACTAAAAAATACCATCAGAGGTGAATTGGGTCTTTTAGACCCATCGACACTTCACAATGTTCTTTCCATGTGGTCAGGGAACCAAGTCCATGGTTTGATTCTTCGACAAGGATTCAATCTCAGTCTTCCTGGATTGTTCCCATTCGAGTCATCCTTCGGCATCGAAGTAGGTTAAAATATCAAAGGCTTCAAGGACACAAGTCAAGAGAGAAATGCTAGCATGTTGCTTTTGACTTCAGGTTTGACGTACGCAGGATGCATCTCCAACATCAACTCCAATGGCTTCAATGGTCTTGGAAGCCCAATGAGGCAGACAAGAAATATGTGAACTGTGGTTCACTTTAGTAGAATGATCAGAAGTTGAAGGTTATGCAGTCGGTGGAATAGTCAAAACATAAGATGTTGGACTAGTCGATTCAGAGATCGATGGTCGAGTCAAAACAAAGACAAGATTTGACGGGCCAATCAAAGGACTGAAGAGAGGAGCAGGAGATCCAGTATTCAAGATAACATCAAAAGGGGCATCCTAAAACAATACTGAGGAGACATTCAACAACTTGACTTCGAAAGAATTCTCATCAAACTAAACATTACGTCGAATAATAATCTATCATCAGATAGGATCAAATAACAGATAGGTTTTCAACTCTTAAGAGTATCCCATCAATATGAAAGCATGACTCTTTCAATCCAATTTCTTTCTACAATCATCAGGAATGTGAGCATATTATGATACATCAAGGCCTGAGAAGTCCTAACTTGGAAGGTGAAATTATCAACCGATGTGCAAACAATCGACATGTCTCCTTCAATCCTCTTAACCTTCTCTTCTAAATTGTGTCACTTCTTGAATCATTCGTTCTTGATGTGTCCAGTCTTTCCATAGTACTGACATGTTTTCTTCCTTTGATTTTGTTGTGGTTGTCTCTGGGGTCCCTGATGAGTATATGCAGGTTTCTATGCAGAAGCATCAATTTTCACTCTATTTCTGGAATCCATCTTGCCTTTTCCCTGGAGCAAGTGGGATTGGTGCTTACCACCAAGCTTGCCTTCTTCAAGCAATCTATGTTGACTAGTAATTAAAAATATACAAAAAATTTCAAAGGAGTAGTTCAGATGTTGACAATCAAGTCCACTGAGATGAAAACAAATTTCTCAGGTGATGTAGGTCGTGATTACCCCTACAGCCTCATCCTTCTTTCCATCAATGGAAAATGAACATATTTCTAGTCCACCATCTAAAATACACAAAGAAACTTGGAATTGATCTGAACTCCTTTTCCAACTAATCCTTCTTCCAACTAAAAAACCAATCTTCCATATTGTTGTCAAGGAGATTAAACCTTACCTTAAACAGAGAGAATGTCGAGCCCCAGACTTGACGAGCATACTAGAATTGAACGAATAGATGGGGCATCGTTTCCTCCTCTGATCTACACAATCCACATTGGTTGGGCCCCATCCATCCTTGATTTATAACCACATCCCACGTAAGAAGTCTTTGATGGAGGGAAAGCCATAATACTAGTTTCACTTTTAACAGAGCATTCGTTTTACAAATATCATCCCACCACCATCGCTTGGCACACAAAAAATCTACTTTTTCCAACGTTTGGTACCCCAACTTTACCGTGTACTTTCCATTTTTTGGGTTTTCCTACCAACATAGAGCGTTAGACTCCTCTTACCTAAGGAAAATGAAATTTGATTTAAGTAGACCCACATACTCGAACCATTATGTCGCTTTTTCCCCTTCCAGTTCCAAATATTTCAACGTCTTTCACATGGAAGGCCCAACCTCATCCCAACCCACCTTTTTCGCCTCACATAAAGAGAAAATGACAAAATTATGTAGATCTCATATCAGACCGGCGAAAAAATTACGTGAAAAAGTTGCACCTTCCCATTGGTCCTCCCCAATACAAACACTTTTACCATTACCAAGATTCCAAATAATCCACTCCCCAGTGAGAGGGAAAGCCTCTACCAACGCTTTCCAAACAATATAGAAATTTACCATTTATTTGTTAGGCTCACAGAACCAGTCACCACCGATCTGCTAGAGAATTATTTTGAAGCCATCACCCACCCCCACAGCATAGAAATATGAGTGAGCCTCCAAAGGCTCTTGGCCACTAGTGCCTTACTGAACCATAATATATTTTTTACTACCCATCCTCCCAATGAGTTTTGCATTGTGATTTAAGACCACTTTACTAAATGAATGCCCTTAATGGAGAGGCACCAACCAACACCTCTTGAAAGCATATGATAGGCCCATATGGGGATTCTTGCCTGAATTTTCTTAGGAATCCACCATCAGTTTTCCAATGAATAACCACAAGGTTTTGACTCAAAACCGAGATACTTTATCCCCACTTCAATACTTTTTTGACTAAAGGGTAACATTGCATCTAAATGGATCGACTCTTCCTTTAGAAAACATATTAACATATTTGACTTTTCCATATTAATTTGCATGCTTGATTCTTAGCAAAAACATTCCAGGATAGATTTCAACATATAAATTCCTGCACATATCCTACACCAAAGATCATCACATCATCAACAAAAATAAGATGAGTTAGGAAAACCTTGGGAGAACCTTTAATTCCTTTCAAAAATCCCACCCTCTTGGCATTGTCAAAGAGTTTCCTTAGACCCTCTTCAATAATGAGAAATAAAAAGGGAGACAATAACCATCCCTGTCTTAGACCCCTCGACAGTCTAAAGAAGTAATACAGAGGGCCATTGATCAAAACTACAAAGGAGGTAGACCCAATACATCCCATTATCCAATTTAAATTCATTCCCATCCAAATCAAAGTAAGTCTTAGAAAAACCCAACTAACTTTGTCATAGGACTTTGATAAGTCAAATTTCAAAACAAAGGACAAGATTATTTTGGACTCGAGGGTGTGAAGGGATTCTTGGGATAAAGCGACAACGTCGTGAATTTTCCCTTTATATAGGAACCCAATTTTTTCCTCAGAAATAAGATCACTCGGGATGGGTTTAAGGTGATTTTCTTTAATCTTAGAGATATGTTTATAGATCATATTACAACAAGAGATTGGTTTAAAATCCTCGAAAAAGACCATCTCCTTTTTTCGTATTAAAGGTATCAATGATTTTTCTTGAATGTTGAGATTATTGGACCACCTTAAGTAAGTCCTCTTTTAACATGTCATAAAAACCAAGGAAAAATTCCATTGAAATCCCACCAGGGCTTGGACATTTTCTCTTTTGGAAAGCTTCGAGAGTGGCCAAAATTTCCCCCTCCATTAACTTCTCTTGGAGAGACTCATTCATCTCCTTAGTGATCTATATAGGAATGAGTTTGATGACCTTTAAAATTTACACAATAGGACAACCCGAGGGTTAAAAAAAAGACCTCAGAAATAATCCACCACTGTCTTGGAAATTTCCTAAAAGGAGGAGACCTTCTGGCCCTCAACATTTTTTATTCCAACAATCGAGTTCAAATTCTTGCGATGGTTTGTGTAACTATGAAATTTTTTGGAATTGTTATCGCCTTCCTGAAGCCAAACCACTCTACTTTTTAACATCCACTTGGGCTCCTCTAAAGTCATAATCTCTTGTTTAAAAATCCTCTTAATTATGACTCTTCTTCTCTTGTGAGAGAGTTTGTGGGCCTATCAATCAACAAATATTTGAGCTTGATTTTGATCTCCCAAAGGAGGGCGTGGATTTTCAAGTTAAAATCCCAAGACCGTGAAAGGGAGGCTTGTTCTACTTTAGCAAGATTGTTTGTCATTTGTTGCATGAAATAACATCTAGGGTTCTCTTTCAAATGAACTCAAGAATCAACAATGAGTCTTCTATAGTCTTCTTCCTTCAAGAAATCATGATTGAACTTGAGGGAGGAAGGGAGTTTGAAGCTGCTTTTCGAAATATTTAGAAGGATGGGCATATGGTCTGAGACACTTCCCACAAAAAATGAAGATTTAATAATCTGGGGATTAGGACTTTCAACGCTCCCAACACTAGAATTGGAACATGGTACAAGTGTCCTCAACCTTACTATTGGCTTTGAGAAGGGGAAACAAATGGAAGAAACTAGAGTAAAACCTTTAGTGACTATGCAGGATGATACTTGTTTCTGTTAGCACTCTGTAAATTTGTTCAAATTATAAAACAAACGACAGAGGTAACTGTTTCAACCCACCTTAGGTTGGATTCTGACCCTTCTAACTAGAGAGGGATCTCTCAGCCATATAGCTATTTAAAATACTCAAAGGATTTGGCAATGCGCACACAAAGGTCAAATTCTACCATGGGGTAAAATTTTAAAGTGGTAGGACAAAATAGGAGAGAAGGGCCATTGGGCAATGGGGTCAATTCTTGAAAATGAATGAACACTTATAAGCTTTTTATTCCAAAGGGGATGGAGGCAAAATAGGCATGATGTTCAACCAAATAAGTAATATGAGATGGTATATGAAAATAAATGAAAGATTATTATTGGCAAGAGGCGTCTAATAGAGGGTGAATCTCTTGGTATATCATTAGAAGAAGAAACATAAAGGCTGGCTACCGAAAACAGAGCACCATTCAAGGGTGAATTCTGAACCATAAACCAATAAACACATAATAAGTGTAATCAATGTGAGAAGGAGAACCAACAAGATGAATTCCTTCTATTACTTAAAGATCATTACCAGCAACAAAAACACATTCATGAATATGAAATATAAGAAAACATATTGAACATCAACACCGTGATGAATCTCGGCTATCTAAGAAAACCTTATCTTCTTATATTAAAATTCATAAGAAATTACAAAGTTCTTGTGCTACAAGGGCAGACCCTTCTCTGGTAAGTCCAACCATTCATTTATCTTTTTAAACATATATATAGGGAAATTACATATGGGATACAAAATAAATCACCTTCTCCAAGATTCCAAACATAAATACCAGTCACAGAGGGAGTAATGTACCAAAACTGAACTCCTACTTTCTAGGGAACGTTATAACATAAAACCAAAATTTTTAGATCTTTACCCTGAATGCCATTTGGCTGCATTAGGACATGATTCCCTGAAATATACTTAATTTAGCTTCTAATTTATTTCAGGTTTGCAATCTCTTCCTTTAGGGTGTCAAGCCAAATAGGCTGGTTTTCTCCAGTACCTTCGATCGTTCCAGCTTTAGTCTCCTTCTTTTGTCGCTTGTTTCTTTTAATCTTTCTAGCTTGCATGTAGCATCTGTCTGCATATCCATTAATGGTCAAATCCTTCATAATAGGATTCAATCTGATTTCTTCACCTAATCCTGGTTCATATGCAGATTTTGTGTGAAATTTTGTTGCCAATATTTGCACATCAAGCCTTTCTTTCTTCTTCATTGATAGTTTTGTCCTACTATTCAAATTTCTTGGTTTGTTGAAGGTCGTTGGATCTTTCTCCTCCACTTACTCTAGTTTTCCTGGAAGCAAGAGCCTATTTCTCTCGACTGTACAAGAATTAGACGGATGTTTCGATTTGTGATTATCCCTCTCTAGAATAAAACGTCAATTACCCGAAAAATATTAATCTGACATGTGTTTTGAGTAACAGTGGCCATCGAGTGCTAATCATGGGTTGCTAACGAAAGTCCTTACAGGGATAAAAACTTATCACGTTCGAACATCAATTTCCAATGATGAGTCTTTAAATCAGTTATTTGGCGATGCTCACCTGGTATCGCATGGATGAATAGTACCCAAACAAATGTCTCGAGGTGATTTGGTTGGCCGTCAATTTTCCTTTCCGCATGTGACTCGTGGATTTAATGCATTTAATGACATTTAACACGTTATCTCGGGGTATGATTGAGTGGTTTTGAGTTCACCCTCTTTTCCCCTCGATATGCATCCAATGGTGCCATGTGATATTGAGATGAAACCATGGTATTCTTATCGGCCCGCTTTAAAAAAGTTAACCTCTGCGCTAGTTCTCGACCCTATATGCTCCATGACTGTTGATCTGTGGTGCCCACGATCCATGACCCGTTGAGTCCCATCAACTTCATACTTCTGCTAGACTTAGCCATGTCCACTAGATATGGCCTCATCCTCCAGTTTGTCGCACCTCTACACCGGTCTAGCCTCTTGTTAAGTCCCGAAACTTGGATTCCATATAAATTTGTTATAGTGATAATAGTTTCCAACACGGAAATTAGTAATTCGTGTCCTTGTTATTTTAGATGTTTTATCACAAAGTTTTTTACTTAGCCAATTTGTAAGGCAATATACCTATCGAAATATGATAAGACTACTAAGGGAGGTCAAATTTAGTAGCTTTTTTAACCATAAAATTTGCATTTTGGACATTCGGCTATGCCCTACTCTACATTTTTTATATTACAGATCCATACGATTTGACCAAAACTTTGTCCAATACAATATATACCCGTTATTATGAAAATTAATTATAATCATCATCAAGAGAGAAAAATCAATGTCTTATAAGATTCTAAATAGGAATGGACGTTGAGAAAACCACAATTCCACACTTTGTAAAACAAGTTAAATAGTAATATATATAAAAGAATTTTATAATATTTATTGGAAATAATAATGTTAATGTTGGCATCATTACATGGGCTTACTTAGAGTCATTAGTAATGAATCAATATCAAAGGGATTGTTTGCCTAATCCATTTGAAGGATAATAGATCTAGTCTACTTCACTCTTGGGGGAGTCAAGCCTCGATGTCTTTGGGCATTGACATATCCAAGATTTTGGGGTCTCATGCTCTGACATGGTGAATTTAGAGAACAATGCCAAAGTGTTAGCTTGATGACTTCAGAGAATAATGCCAAAGTGGGTAGCTCAGTGACTTTAGAGAAAAATGCCAGAGTGGGTAGCTAAAGAGTAAGCGAAAAGGATAATCACTATGATGGAACTTGTCAGAGGATGGAAGGTCCCACAAGCAAGCCATTGGCAGGGTCTCATTCAACTAGGTGTGTTGGCAACAAACAATATTTATACAAATCCCCAAGCAATCGCCATCAACTGCTTCAGGAACCTATCTGATGCACTTCCCATCTATTACTAGTCAATGGAACCTTGTGTTTTGCATGGATTTTTTTCCACGTCAGAAATAGGTTTGGTTAGACCGGAGTGTTGATATTATGGTAGCTACGAGAGGTATTAACCTCCACTTATAATCTTTGACGAGACTAGAATATTATGGGAAGCAAGAGAAACCCTAAAGACTTGGATAATAACCCTAGAAGACAATTCGGCCTAATAGAATAATTAATATTGAGTTATTATCCCCCGAGAAGAGAAATTGGCCCAGTTAGTTAAGATGGAGCAGTATAAATAGAGGGCGCTAAAGCTCATTTGTGACTCACTCACCAAAAATTGCATAAGACCTGTAGTGCGCAAGTTTGGAGAGGAGTTGCAACTGTAGTTTTTGCAGCTGGCATTTCAGTTTTTGGCTTGGACTTTCTGATTGGTATTTGGTTATCTTTGCTTGGTGCACTAGCCTTGGTTGGCTATTGATCTGCTACTAGAATTATTCTCTCTGTCAAGGTTAAGGTGCTTGGGGGTGGCCTTTGTGCCTATGTTTGGGTGACAATATTGCTATATTGTCTATGGTTAAATGAGTGTTGCACCTCTTTCATCACCTTGGTGAGAAAAACAGAGGTGCTTGCAAGCTCAGTTGGGTCTGCTGAGCAGGACAGCTATAGAGAAAAGAGTTAGGGAAAGAAAATAAAAC
>WSFP011466310.1:0-18315 GCA_009831015.1 Picea engelmannii
CAAATATCCTTTCTAAATTTTGGCAAACAAATAAAAGAATGAATATGGTTTTCCTTTATAAACACATAAACTCAAATTCCCACTCATTTTTTCATTCTATATTTCAATGCATTCATGATAAACACGTGTGTTGTTTTTTTTTTCTTTTTTCTTTCAAAAGTTACATTTTCGATGTGCTCTACCATGAGTAGCGCACCGATGTGGTCGATACATATAATGCACCAATTTATTTAGTAATAAATTTCAAAGTATTGATAGTAAGCACATGTTATTATTCTAGTTTGCTTCAGTCGGTGCATTATACAATTAGAAATGCACCAGTGCGAAGTGTAATTAATAACATACCAGGACAATGTGTAAGTAATAATGCATCATAAGACAATTAAATTTGCACAATGAAAATGCAAGCATCAATATTTAAAGTTTGCGGAGGCAATAATGGAGGTCACTTTTTTGTGCTTCTCTCAATTACACGCCTCGACGTGTTTTGTTTATCCATATGCATTGGTGCATCTTTGTATGATAAAGCACATTGTTGAGAGAGAGGGGGGAAGGGGGGGAGGGTGGTTGAGCATCAAATTAACATTTTCATTGTTCAAGGAGGATATTTTTTAGGGATTGAGTAACTATTTCATATTTTACAAAGCTAGATTGAAATTTATTGTATAGTTCGGTGGAAAAAAACAATGATTTTTTAAGTGCACTATCAAGTTATAAAAGTTATTCAAAGTTATTTTTGAAGTTAGATTGTTCTATGCTACCCAAGATGACGGTTTTGGCTCAAATGCAGGAAAAATGAATTATAATATCAACTGGGCAATTCTTTAGATTCAAATGCCTCATTCCATATCTTTGGAACTCATTCAAGTTCTCTCACGCTAATTGTAGTACGTCTATATTTCATTGATAATTCATTTATCTCATTGAATTTATGTTATGTATGCATGTGCAGTTTAATAATTGAATTTATGTTATGTATGAATGTGCATTTTAATAATTGTTCATTGAATTTTGTAGGATCGAGATTCAAGATCGAGTTCAGATGCTCAAGATATTCGTGTGGTCCCAAAATTATGCAAGCTCTTATTAGGAGAAAGATATTGCAAGAAGATGTTTGATGAAAATGGACAACTTCTTTACCCTACCAATCCTAACATATCTTCAAACAACAAACATGGGTCAATGGTATTACATTGTTTTGATCTCTTTTATGTAGACAACCCTGTAGGGTGTAAGAGAAAGATGATTAAGTAATTGTATTTTTGGATTTTCAATGGAATTAATGTAAATGCATTGCTTAATTCAATGTTTGTTTTATAAAGGGATTGGTTTCATGTTTATTATTCAGGAAACAAATGTCCATGCTTCTAATAAGTGTTTGGTATAATGTTTGAACATATTAAAAGCATTGTGTTACTAATATTATTGATGTAATGTTTCCCCTGGGGTGTGGAACAGTCGGTGATGGAGTGTATTGTTAAGGCACTATGTTATGTGAAGTCACCCGTTTGGAACCCTCGACTAGCCTTGTTTGCCACGTGACGTGACATGTTGGCATGTTTGGGTTTATAGTGGTAGCAGTTGGATAACATGACCACGTATCACGCAAGTATGTGCCCGACTAGTTGTTGATTTCCCCAATAAAAATATATTATTGATGAAATGTTCTAGAGGAAGATACGTAAAAAAGGTGAGAAGTGTAAATAGTTGATTTCTTAGAGGTGACAACAAAGAGGGCACAAGAAGAATGATGCAAGGCCAATCCTTCAAGGGAGAAAGAAGAAAATAGGATTCATTTGCTGGGATTTCTAGTTGTGAGGGAAACATGTATCTCACTTCAATGTTTATGGTTAACCATTATCCATGAGGAGGCATGGTTGATTGATTTGGAAAATTACTTACATATAACTCCTCACATGCAGTGGCTCATGGATTATAAAGAATCACATGGGGAAACATATTTCTTAGAGATAATTTTAATTATGAAAATTTCAGACATGGAAGTATAGAAGCCCAATACAAATATGGATATGTGAAACAAATTCCAAATATGTGGTATGTGTTGGGATTGGAAAAAATCTTATTTTCAATGAGCCAAATGAATTTTGGAGCTATTGATACAATATTGTATAAAGGAGGTTGTAGATTGGTTAAAGGAACTATGGTTTTGGCCAAGGGTGTTTAACATGGAACTTTGTATAAGTTGGATGTGACTACGCATGTCATGGGTAGTGGAAATGCAACATGAATGAAAAAGGTCAAATCAATGACAACATTGAAGACATCAAACATCATGTTGTGGCATTGTTGGATGGGATATCTTGGTGAAAAGAACCCGCAAGATTTTTCCAGTAAGAATATTGTCCATGGAATTCATGATCTAAAGGACAATTTTGAGTTTTGTGAAGCATGTTTTCTCATAATGTGAAGAGGGTTCATTTTTCCTTGAATAAAAAAAAGCTACAAAGGTGCTTGAATCGGTGCACGCTCAAGCCTATTGATGCATTCTCCATTGGAGGATCTCACCATATCACTTCCATTGATGGCTTCTCATTGAAGTCATGGATTTACTTTATGAGGAAGAAAAATAAGGCACTCAATTTTTGAAAGTCCTCTATTGCCTTGGTTGAAAGTGAAAGTGGGAATAACATGAAAGCATTGAGAAGTGACAATGGTGGTGAGTATTATTCCAATAAATTCATTTTTTTTTAAATATCAAGGTATTGCAAGGCAGAAGAATGCCCCCCATACTCTTCATAAAAATGGTTTTGTTAAGATTTTTAGTTGAACATTGATGGAGAAAGAACAAAGCATGAAATCTAATGTCGATTAAGAAAAATATTTTGGGATAAAGTAGTTTATATAAACAATTATTTGACCAATAGATTACCTAGTTAGTTTTGGATGACAATACATTGGAAGAGGCATGGAGTGGAGAGAAGTCCTCTATTTCACATCTTAGGATTTTTGGGTATGAGGCTTACATGCATGTACGGAAGGTGCACATGAAAAATCTTGACAAAAATTCAATCAAGTGCATCTTTGTTGGATATACAAAAATCATTAAGTGTTACAATTTATGGATTCCATTTGATCATTTTCATAGCCATAGTCGAAATGTGATCTTCAAGGAGGTGAAATATTGTGAAGATTGGCATGAATAATTTGTAATGATAGGAAAGGTACACCATGCGATGATTCCAAATTTCCAATCTAGAGCTGAAGATCAAGTTGAACAAATGTCATAGGGGTGGGCCAAATGAAAAAATACAAGGGCGTTGGGCATGTGGGAATCATCATGCGAACCACATTACACTCTTCGTTTGGAGAAAAATGCCATTGGAATGAAGTTGGGGATTCATGGGTTTGATGATGGGATTTATGGGTTTGTGTTGGGGCTTCACACCCACAAGAAAGTCTAATTTGATGTTGAATTGTGGAGGGGTTTCTATGTTGACCCCTAAGAATTGTATATAAAGGAGAGAATCCATTGTGACATTTCATATGGTGTAGAGTGTGTGGAGACAAGGATGGAGCTATCATAAATGAGTTTTCGCTTGTGCTAGGAGGCTTGGTGATTTCAAAAAAGGAAAATTATGCAATTGTGGAAAATATGGCCTAGGAAAGAGAGTTAATTGTACGGAGGTATACATACAAGTTTTATGTACATGTACGCAGGTCACAGTGGGCATATTCGTGTATGTATGCGAGTTGCAGGAAGGTGAATTGTGTATGTACACAGGTTGTAGGCAGGTGAATCGTGTATGTACATAGGTTGTAGGAAGGTGAATCATGTATATGTGGATTTCAGTGAGGCACAATCACATATGTACGCAGGTTGTAGTAAGGTGAATCACATACATCCATTCAAGGTTTTTTGGGCAAGGGAAAGTCCATACAGGCTGACGTTAGTAGTAGTGCAAGTGACCTCAGTAGGTCGTACAGGTGGTCTGCGACATATTTGTGGGAAGAAGACATTTTCCATGGATTTGCTTAGGTTTGGTTTCATGATTTTTATGGCTATTGGAGGAAAAGATTGTCCTCATATTTTGGTGGATTTGTATTGGTTGGGAGGGTTGGTTTTTCCCTCATAATTTATGAAATTAACAAGGTTACAGATAAAATAAAAAAAAATTGTGTCTCATATATGTGTTAACAATTCATCTTTGCTCTTGTTTTTTTTATTGCATATATTTTCTGTTAATAATTTTCAGTGTAAAATTGTTCAGTGATAACATGTAGGGTTTTACTGTTAGCTCACTAGGAAGAAATTTTCAGATCTGAAAATTAGTCATATAGAGTTGCATGTGAAATTTGACATGGTATTAGAGATTCAAATTTGAAGAGAAGGGGATCATCCTTGAGACACATAGCTGCTACAAGTGGTTGTAGATTTTTTTTAATATTTGGACAAGTCACATGTGACAACTCTTAGAGGGAGTTGTAGTACTATTGAGGAGTTAGCTCTGAGAGGGAGCTATAGTGTTGTTGCAGGTGGCAGTAGTGTAATACCCCAAGGACGTGCCCCAACTATATTATGTATTGTAATCATGTTTATAGGTTGGTGAGCCAAATGTATATAAGCTGGTGGGATTATGTGTTTATTAGTCCGGAGAGCCTAGGTGTTAAAGGCCAGGAGCCTGATTTTTGTATATGTTATTATGCAGATTATTAATAAAATATAAACATCATTGTGGGTCAACCGACCATGAAGAAAGAGTGATGGGGGACTAAGATTCCACAAGGTTGGGTAAGGGAGGAGGCTAACTGTGTGGGCCTAGGGGCTAAGCTAGGGGGCTTACCTCTAAAGGGAAGAATAATTTATTATTATTTTCCAAAGGCTAAGGTGGACAATTGACCAAGTGTTGTCCTAAGTTCCTTGAAAAGGAACGTATGCTAAGTGGAACTCATGCGGCTCCAAGAAGACAAGTGTCGACTTGAGTGCATGCAGTTAAAATTGATGAGTCAACTCATGTTGGGGGGTTGTTCTTCCATTCTTCCATCCTCCGTCTGAACCATTTTGGCCTCTGCATCTACATCTACATACCTTCACACAGTGAAGGAAACCCACATGGGAAGGTTGTTCATCCTGTCCATTCTCCCATCCTTCGCCTCAACCCAATACCTTCATCATTGACCTCTGTGTTTTGTTCTTTGGTCATGCATCCTAAAACCAGAGAGAACTATGGATTGATCTGCGTCTTCTGTGAAGCCTGAGCATCCCGTAATTGTCTGTGCCATGTGTATCATAATTTTTGGTTGTTGTGGCCATGCAATTTCTTGACTGAGTGTGGCTTGTTGCCGATGTCTGTTCCTTGCTGAGCCTTGTTGTTGTCCTCCTTGTGCGGGAATGGAGTTGAAGAAGCAGGTTTTCAGGACTGTGTGCAACACTCTCTCTCCAGGTGAGGGAGGTGGTTGTGGTTGAAGAGGTAGGTTGTCAGGCCTATGGGAAACTCTCTCTAGGTGAGAGAGTGTGTTGTGGAAGTGAGTTCTCCAGTAGGGAGTCCCACAGTTGCTATAAATCTTTGAGAATTCTAGTATGGCTTGTTGCTGAAGACTAATGCAAGGGAGGTGAAGCAGCCGATGGACTGTGTGACAGTGAAGGTGTATACCCCTGGACTGGGACATGCATGTGGGGAATGAGATTCTGTGAATAGTGGACATAAGTGGCTCCTGGGAGAGAATCCTTCTTCATAAACTGTGTGTCTTCCTGTTGACCTTGCCTAGCCTAGGATTCCCTTTCCCGGTGGAGCTTAGTCCCAACTCGAGGGTGACCCACTGCTGAGAGTGATGAGCAGTGTGGTCTAAGACTGGGAGGTTCGTGGAAGGTCTGCATGCAGTTGGTGGTGTTACTCTAGTTGAAAAGATAAGTATCAGTCTGTGCTTAATTTATACGTTATGCATGTTTGTGCTACTGATGCTTGAATGTGATCATGTGTTTTGTTGCATGTGAATTTACTGTTAATCTTGTTTGAATCTGAATGGTAACAGTAACTCTGTGTTATGTGTTTAATTTAGATTAAAATGCATGTTATATATATAAGTGTATATTCCGCAGTGGTATCATTACCCGGTCTCTTTGTTGGTTAGGGATGCTACAGTTTGGTCTTGGATCTAAGTACAACGTATGAGTAGTGGCATTGCCCCGATAGTGGAGTTGTAGGCTAGGGAATGTTACAAGTAGGTTACATGGTCTCTGGTTTGAGACATGGAGCATACTTTCCAGACGTGGGAATGTTACAATATGGTATCAGAGCATGGTTTCAACACTGAGCCTGGATGGGCTATATTATTGGTAGTTGAAGCAAAAGCTTCCGAAAATAATTGTTGTCGGAATGGACAAAATTCAAGTTCAGATCCAAGGTTTCAAACATTGATCCTCAATGGGCTAGATAAGTGGTCATTGGACCCAAGGTTTCAAGAGGAAATTGTGTCTGGAGGACCAATTTTGAACCTCAAAACCTTCCCGAGTGCCAAGAAGTTGCCTTGGTCGTGTTACGAATCTCAGGAGGAGTAGCGGTGTCGTAAAACCACAACAGAAGTGGTATTGGGATGCAGGGTAATGTGGACCTTAGGATCTGTTCGAGAGAAGGAGAATCCTTCACGACCATCAGATCTGGTAATGTTGCAAGTCAGTTAGTTGTGAATTCCTTTGGAAATCCCCAGAGTAACAAAGTTTGTTTTGCGCCGTAGGATCTATTCGGAAGGAAGGGAAATCCCTTACGACCATCAGATCTGGGGAAGGTGAAGAAGAGTTAACCCGAAAGCCCTTCGGACTTCATGACTTCAATGAAGTATGATGCACAAACTTCCAAAGCCTGAAGCTTCGAAGTCCTGGAGGAAATCTACACCGTAGATCTAGGAAAAATCTTACTGTTAGATCAAACCAAGAGCCGAAGTACTGGGTCATGATGACGCCACTTGGATGGACGTGGACACATGGGATGTGTGCCACGTGTCAGTGGGTTTCGAACCCATGGAAGGTTGAAATTCCATATGGAACATGACGTGTGACACCCATCTGATTGGGCCACGAGTCAGTCGCTAGTATTCCACCACATGGCACTCCGTATGAGCATGGTTAGTGGGACCCGAGGTTACATAATGAAGTTAAAGTTTAGAGGACCCACAGTGGCATTGATCATGATACATCAAGATTAATTACCAAAATTCATTGCGGGGACCCAAGTTTCATGGAAGTTAATTATCCAAGGCAGTCCCTCAATCCAAACAGCGGTTTCACTGAGGGGTTACCTGTTAGCGTCAGAAGAATTGCGAGATGAAAGAAGGGTTAATCCAAACTGCTACTGCATGCCCCCACAATTGGAAAATTTTAAGTGATGTGACATAATGACATCACCAAAGGTGATTGGGAATGTTCGGAGATTAGTATTTCAGAGGTGTGGATGCGAGATCCTCCGAAGCTCTGAAGTCCTGAAGACTCGAAGTTTCGGAACTCATACGCATGAGGTTCCATAGTAAGTGTCAGTCGTCGGATGTTGAGTAGACGTGGACGGTTGATCCACCCTACTTCATGAGTTTGGTAATCTGAACTCTGAGAGATTGTTGTGTGGTGCTTTGGAATCTTCCGAAGGCCCGAGTAAGCACCTAGTGATCTAGCGCTTGGTCATGGACCGTGATCACATGGGTTGGGGACTGAGAGGAAGGGGCTAGTGCCTGGAAATTATTGCAGAGCAGAGGAAAAGCTCGGAAAGAAAATGAAATTTGAACGTTTTTCTTAAATTAGATGGGCTTATGAATACTGTGAGAATTGTTAAGGACTGATGACCTGAAAAACTTCGATTGAATGCACTTTGTGCTTGCAGAGTTTAACGAGTGTCAGAACCGAACTGAATTTCCACTGAGTGCGGAGAAATGGAGGAGGCACATAAGGCTTCTAGTTGAGAGAAAGAAGTAAAAGGAAAGGATGACCATTTGGGAGTTGAAGGATCAAACTCCAATTATGCTAAGTTCCCTGAAAAGGAACGTATGCTAAGTGGAACTCATGCGGCTCCAGGAAGACAAGTGTCGACATGAGCACATGCAGTTAAAACTGATGAGTCAACTCGTGTTGGGCGGTCATTCTGTCATCCTCTGTCTGAACCGTTTTGGCCTCTGCGTCTGCATCTACATACCTGCGCACAGTGAAGGAAACCCTCACCAGAAGGTTGTTTGTCCTGTCCATTCTCCCATCCTCTACTTGAATCCAAGACCTCCATCATCAACCTTTGTGTTTTGTTCTCTGGTCACGCATCCTGAACCTAGGGAGAACTGCGGACTGATCTACGTCTTCTGTGAAGCCCGAGCATCCCGTAATTGTTTGTTTCGTGTGTGTCATATTTGTTGGTTGTTGTGGACATGTAGTTCCTTTGATGATTGTGGCTTGTTTCCGTCGTTTGTTCCTTGTTGAGCCTTATTGTTGTCCTCCTTGTGCGGGAATGGAGTTGAAGAAGCAGGTTGTCAGGCTTGTGTGCAACACTCTCTTTCCAGGTGAGGGAGGTGGTTGTGGTTGAAGAGGCAGGTTGTCAGGCCTGTGGGAAACTTTCTCCATGTGAGAGAGTGTTCTATGGAAGTGAGTTATCCTGGAAGGAGTCCTGCAGCTGCTACAGACCTCTGAGAATTCCGGTGTGGCATGTTGTTGAAGCCCAAGGAAAGGGAGGTGAAATAGCTAATGGATTGTGCGAAAATGAAGGTGTATACTCCTGGGGTGGGGCAAGCATGTGGGGAATGAGAGTCTGTGAGCAGTGGGTATAAGTGGCTCCTGGGAGAGAATACTTCCTCATAAACTATGTGTCTTCATGTTGACCTTTCCTAGCCTAG
Organism: Picea engelmannii; assembly: GCA_009831015.1. Classification (NCBI taxonomy): domain Eukaryota; kingdom Viridiplantae; phylum Streptophyta; class Pinopsida; order Pinales; family Pinaceae; genus Picea; species Picea engelmannii. The sequence continues at coordinate 8,821 of WSFP011466310.1, forward strand.
GATTCCCTTTCTCGGTGAAGCTTAGTCCCAGCTCGGGGGTGACCAACTGTTGAGAGTGATGAGCAGTGTGGTCTAAGGCTGGGAGATTCATGGAAGTTCTGCACGCAGTTGGTGGTGTTACTCTAGTTCAAAAGATAAGTATCAGTCTGTCCTTAATTTATACGTTATGCATGTTTGTGCTATTGATGCTTGAATGTGATCATGTGTTATGTTGCATGTGAATTTACTGTTAATCTTGTTTGAATATGAATGGTAACAGTAACTATGTCTTATGTGTTTAATTTCGATTAAAATGCATGTTATATATATAAGTGTATATCCCGCAGTGGTAGCATTACTCAGTCTCTTTGTTGGTCGGGGATGTTATTGTTTGGTCTCGGAGCTAAATGCATCGTATGAGTAGTGGCATTGCCCCTGCGGTGGAGTTGTAGGCTGGGGAATGTTACAAGTAGGTTACATGGTCTTTGGTTTGAGACATGGAGCATACTTTCCAGACGTGGAGTTGTGGACTATTGCAGCTCGATGGTGTGGAAGATTAGAAATTTTGGTGGATTGGCAGAGAGCCCGGATCACAACAGTATATTGTGTGGCAGGTTTCCAACCATGTGGATGGACTTCTAGAGGATTTTCATGGTGAGTTGTGATGGGTGCAGCTTGGGTTCTTTGGAATGGACGAGATGGCTTCATGTGTATGTCATATTGACGAGATAGAGTCTTCACTGGGCTAGAGAGTTGCACATTGGCAAGGTACGATAGTGTATGAGGCATTTGACCGAGGAGGATGAGGACACTTATAGAGATAAGTTGTGGAGGTCTAGAGTGGACTAGATTGAATGTCCACTCATAGCTCAAGACTATTTATAGAGAGGACACATGTTCAGTTGTAGTGTGTGCATAGGCATAGAGAGTTTTTGGTTGACTTGGATGATGGACTTGGGAAAAATTTCATTGGATGGTTGTGACTTGGGTAAGCATGATGCTTACCTTGGAGGATTGCATGGTTCTTATACAATGGGAACCACCGACACATGACAAGGGCATAGGATTTGATAGTGAGCTTCACAATATATGAATCATGTATGTATGAGGAGCTTGGTATGAGGACTAGGCCTGTATTATAGGGATCTGAATCAATAGTGTTCTGGACAGAGTCATGGTATGTGTTGTGAGTGGAAAATGTGTTATGGGTTATAGGAGTGTGTTCTCAGCCTCAACAATTTAGGATTAGGGTTGTGTAGTGTTGTTATGGGATGGAGAGGTGTTATTGGATGCCTAGAGGATCTATCCCATGCACAACAGTGGTCCTAGAGTTAGAGAGGACAAAGTATATAGGCTAAGGGACCAACCTATGTGTGTTATGACCAACAGGAGTAGAGATACATATGAGGAGGAGCAAGTGGCTCCTTCAGTGGTGAGGTGGGTAGTTCCACCAGTGGCGAGGCAGATGTCCCCACTATTAACATAGGTTGAGAGGGAGTAGGTAGCTCCACCATTGATGAGGAAGGTAGCCCCACCAATAATGTCAGCTCAGAGGCAGTCAGTTCTCAGGATCCATGAGGGAGGAGCAACCTCCCAGGACTGTTCATAGGATATTAGACTTCAAAGTAGGTCAGAAAGTTCAAAGGGAGCAAATGGCTCCAGAGATTGTATAGACTCAGAGGGAGCATGTAGAATCATAGGGAGTCCAACTTCAAAGGGAGTCAAAAGTCTCATAAGGAGAGTCAGTTGCTCAATGGGATCCAACCTTCAAGTCCAGGTGGAAGAAAGGCATCTTCCAATACTATCAGAAGGGTTTGATGGGTTGAGATGATCAAACAGGAGGCTCAAGAGTGAGAGGCTTATAGGAGTAGGGTGTCTTCTAGGAAGGGATCATGCTATACAACATGATTTTCTTCAGTGACAAAGGGGACAACTAATCAATCATATTGGAGAGTAGATACGGTAGCAGATCGAGTATGGGAGACAAAGATATGTCTAGGTTATTATGGAGTGTGGTGAGATTACCTCCCTCAATAAGAGTGAGTGTTGACTTTTGTAGCTTCGGGCAAGTATTCCCACATGCCCTAGGTATTGGGCATCTGGGAATCATTGTGGGCACCACATTACACTCTTTGTTTGGAGAAAACTATCATTGGAATGAAGTTGGGGACTTCATGGGTTTGGTGGTGTGATTTTTGGGTTTGTGTTGGGGCTTCACACCCACAAGAAAGTCTAATTTGATGTTGACTTGTGGAGGGGCTTCTTTTTTGACCCCTAAGACTTGTATATAAAGGAGAGAGGTCATTGTGACATTTCATATGGTGTAGAGTGTGTTGAGACAAGGATGTAGATATCATAAGTGAGTCTACACTTGTGCTAGGAGGCTTGGTGATTTTAGCAAAGGGAAATTCTGCAATGGTGGCAAATTTGGCCTAGGAGAGAGAGAGAAAATTGTACAAAGGTGTCCATACAAGTTTTTTGTACAAGTACGCAGGTCATAGTGGGCACAGTCATGTATGTACGTGGGTTGTAGGAAGGTGAATTGTGTATGTATGCGGGTTGCAGTAAGGTGAATCACATATACGTGGGTTGTAGTGAGGCACAGTCGTGTATGTATGTAGGTTACAGTAAGGTAAATCATGTACAGTCATACAAGGTTTTTTTGGGCAGGGGAAGGTTTGTATAGGATGACATCAACAGTAGTGCAGGTGACATCAGCATGCCATACAGGTGGTCTACAACATATTTGTGGGTAGAAGACATTTCCAGAGATTTGTTGAGGTTTGGTTTCTTGATTTCTATGGTTATTAGAGGACAAGGTTGTGCTCATATTTTGATGGATTTGTATTGGTTGGGAGGGCTGGTTTTTCCCTTAGAATTTCTGAAATTAGCAAGGTTACATAACATAAATCTGTGTGTAATATATGTGTTGACGATTCATCTATGATCTTGTTACTTCCACTGCATATATTTTCAGTTAATAATTTTAAGTGTAAAATTATTCAGTGATAACAAATAGGTTTTATTGTTAGCTCACTAGGAAGCAATTTTCAGATCTAAAAATTAGTCACATAGAGTTGCATGTGAAAATTTCCACTAGACTTGGAATTTGTTGGTTTTTCCTCAAGGAAGGAGGGTGGTTGGATGAAAATGGGTGTCCAAGACAAATTATAACATAGATGGTCATTTGGAGAGATATAAGGCTCATTTGGTAGAAAGGATACTCTCAAGTAGAGCTTAGTGTTGATTTTGAGAATACCTTATCTCTAATGGCCAAGATAACCTACATTATGTTGCTATTGACATTAGCAATTTCTTATGATTTTGAAGTGGATAAAATGGAAATGAAGACAACTTTTCTTTATAGTGAGCTTGAAGAAATTGAAAGGATTTGTGGTAGAAGGGAGAGAAGACATGATGTGTTGATTGAATAGACAACGGTACCAATGGTTTGAAAAACTTATCATGGGGCAAGGGTTCTTAGGAAGTGAAGAAAAACATTATGTTTACTTCAAGCATGATGGTAATAACTTCATTACTCTAGTCTTATATGTTGATGATATTACTTTTATTAGTGATTGTAAGCAGATAGTCAAGGACACTAAGTCCCAAATTTTACACGAGCTTGACATGAATTCAACACTTAGGTGATTTGCACTATTTTTTGGGAATTGAGGTGAAGAGAGTATGCTAAAATATAATGTTGTATATCAACCAAAGAAATTATGTGGAAAACATATTTGAGCTCTTTAGGATGGAAAAATGTAAACTGAATTGATCTCCATCCTAAGTGGGAGTGTGTTTGTCGACTAACATGAGTCCCAATAGAAAACATGATGAAGAAAAGATGGAAAAAGTTCCATATGCTAGTGTAGTTGGTAGCCTTATGTATGCATTAGTGTGCACAAGACCAAATATTACATAGGAAGTGGGAGTTGTAAGTAGGCACATGGAAAATCTAGGGACAGATCATTAGATAACTATCAAAAGGATATTTGAGTATCTATGAGGCACCAGTGACTATGTTATTTTCTATCAAGGAGATGGGAGCAAGAAACTTTAGATTCATGGTTTTGTTGATGTTGAATGTGTGGGTGATATGGACACTACAAAGCTCGCTAGTGTATTTATATTTACATTGTTTGAAGTTGTTGTGAGATGGAATAGTAAAAGGAAGCAACCTATTTCCCATTCCAGTATTGAAGCATAATCCATTGTATCTTTGAAGGATTCCAGGAAACTTGTTTGGTTGCAATAGTTATGCAGAGATATTGTACTTAAACATGAGACTATGCCTATTTGTTTTGATAATCATAGTGCAATTTCTTTGCAAAGAGCCCCAAGTTTTTTCCATGGAGAAATCATATTGAGGTGAAATTTCACTACATTAGAGAGGTGGCATAGTCCAATGAGGTAACTATACTACATGTAAGGACTTAGGATAATGTGATAGATTCTTTAAATAAGGAAATGGATGGAAGAAAATTTGCTTGGTGTAGGAGAAAGGTGGGAATTAAACCTTCGTCAATGTAATTTTCAAATGGGAGATTGTTAGGATATTGCCAGTGGCATCATATGCGTAATGAGTAGTTTCCTTTTGTATATGAAATGTGTAAGAAATTTTTGGATTGCATTCTTGTGTTTTATAAGTGAATTTGTTTTCCAATCGTATTCATTATTTTAGGGGAAACATTGTTTTTATGTTTGTACATTGTTTAAAAAAAGAAAAGAAAACAACAAGGTGGAGAATGATTTGTCCCCATTGGAAAAAAAAAAAAAATTATTTGTTGTCTTGTGTGTTTATTTGTTATGGTTGTTCTATTATTTTGAATTTCATATCTATGTTGAATATCTTTGTGCTATAAATTATTATTTGTTTAATGCAAGTTTCTCTCCAAGTTTAATAATATTTTGACACATTTTTATATTTATTTTAACTAGTAAGCTAATAAATTCTTTTATAACATTTTTACGTCGAAGTCTTTTTTATTGTGAGAAGAACTGAGAAAATGATACTTAAATTAATCTATTCCATCCATTTATCAAATCATCGGGCCATCCATCTGTTGTTGAAATGTTGTCAATTTCACAATAATTTGAGTGGTTATATTGTCACATGTGGGATGGCTACAATGGTTATGGTTACGAAGCCAAGTTCAATAAATTTCCATGATAGAGGGTTCAACTACTAGAGAAGGGAATCCAACAACAATTTGGGTTGAATTTTAGTGTTGGGGAATCAATTCCATGATTCAAATCATTGATCTCGAAAATGTGGTTCCCTCCCTTGGCAAGAGGGACCTCAATTAGGTTGTTGCTAAACTCCTCAAAATGGGTAGTTAATATTGTCCTAATCTTTTATTCCTCTTAGCTTGAAAGTTTTGAACTTTTAGTTTCCATGGCTGATATTGATAGAGAGAACACTGGCAAATGTTTTGAGAAATTGGTTCAATACTCATATTCAAAAAGAGTGAAACAAATCGCTCTCAACAATATTTTAACTACAAATTTAATGGATGTTCCAACTTCTCTTTTTTCTTTCGAATGCCTAACATTATTGAATATATAATGGTTTTCCTTCACACGACTACCCCCTTACCTTAGAAGTTTCAAATTCCTTATAACTTATTATCTGCCATTCATCTATACAAATGATAATATATTTGATCATGTTATAGAAAAATGTTATCTCCATGAAAAATTGATAGTTCAACAATGTAAAAGGATAAGCAATGTGAAAAATTTTGTACGCAATCTCAAGTGTCTAGATTTTACTAGAATTGAGTGTGAAAGATCAATAATGGGAGCCGCCCAAAACTAGTGAATTTTATAGTGCATGATTTCCCTAGGATGTCAATTTTGGAGCTCAAGTCTTCTGGGTATCTTCATTTATCCACTATGAAACTTAATGTACTTAAATGAACTTATACTACAAACTTGATAAGAAAGTTTCCCTTCATAGGTTCGGTGGAAAACTGCCTTCTGTCACATTTTTTCAAAGCTTATTTTTCTTGATGAACTCTCAATACAAAATAAATCGTTCCAGGTCAGTTATTTTCTCACTTCTTGTTAAGTGTTTAAAATCCATGACTTTATTATATAGAGATATTTCTCACATAATTGGATTACAGAACTATGCAACAAGCGTGGAGGCATTGTGTTTGACCCTTTTACTCAAAAGTTAAGGTTTCAATTTTTTAAAAGAAGGAAATGACTATGTTAAGTTTCCTTTTTAGAAGTGCATGCTTGTTCTAAACAATGACACTTTCTCTACAAAAATGTTCCCAATATACTCATAAGCATAGCTATTTAAAATAGATTCTGGGTTCGAAAAGACCTAGTGAACCAAGTGTATTTATAGCAGAAAAACATGAGGACTAATGCTAAAGATGTAAGAGATGTCTTACAGTTAATAAATATAAATATATTATATCAAGAATGAATTGTTTTTTAGGTGATGAAGTTTATATACTACTAGAATTTCATGGAAATTACATTAACCCATTTTGTCTCTCTAAACTACAAATACCAAGTGCATGTAGCAAATACTGCTTATTGTAACTCATTTTGGGTTCCAACAATATGAGATGAGATAATATGATTCTAAGACTAGGTATCCTTGGTATATATAGGAGACAAAGGGTACAAATATAATGAAATGGTGCAACGAAAGGTTCTAGCCTACATACACATATAACACTAGAAATGTAATAATTCAATATCTAGGGATTACTAAAGGGTTCTATACATAACATGGGGCTTCGTCTAGGGATTAACATTCACCTCCCCTTAAAAAAAGTGTTTTCCTCAACACTTGACTAACCACGGGTGTTTATGTAAGAAGAACACATCTTCCCATGTCGCCTCTTCCACTAGTAGGTTCTTCAATTTGATGAGGTACTTTGTAATTGCTCGATTTCTCAACTACTTAATGCTTGTTTCAAGGATTGTTTTTGGTTCCAGTATGATTTTCCCTTCTTCATTAATCTCTAGTAAATTTGGACTGGGATATTGTTTCTAGTGACCTTCTTTAATAAAGAAACATGGAACATTGGATGTACACATGAAGATAGAGGAAACTCCAATTTGTAAGCCATACTTCCAATCATTTGCAAAACCTTATAGGGGCATAATATTTGGGTGCTAAATTTTTTTCCTTATTTTTTTTTCTTGATGGACATTTGTTTATATGGTTGTATCCTCATAAATACCAAATTCCTCACTTCAAATTCCCTTTCACTATGATGTTGATCTACTTGTTGTTTCATCCTATTTTGTACCATAACCAAGTTGTCCTTCAATAGTTTGAGAACCTCTTATTGGTTCCCTATGTGGTCCTCCACTGCTTGAACCTTTGTAGTCACTTTCAAGAGTGATGTGATGGATGGAGGATGATATCCAAAAGTTCCAAAAATGGGGACATTTGTTATGAAGTATGGAAGGATGTTTTGTACCACCATTCTTCCAAGGAAAACCACTTGGCCCACTATGTTTGTTTATCAGATGCAAAGAAATAAATATATCCTTATAGACATTTACTCACAATCTCATTTTACCCATCGGATTGAGGATGGTAAGATGAGTTGTGAGCTAATTAAGTACCCAAACAAGAAAATAATTTAGTCTAAAAATTTATAGTGAAAATTGGATCTATGTCGCTTACAACAATATTGGGGAATCCATGTAGCTTTTGAACTACTTCCATGAATATTGTGGCTATTGTACTTGGTTTAAAAGGATGAGAAAAAGAGAAAAAGTGGGCATACTTTGTTAGTCAATCCACTACTACCATGATGATAGTATTTCTTTCAGATTTGGGCAAACCTATAATAAAATCCATTGCAACTTCTTCCCAACGTTGACCTGCTACAATTAATGGTTGTAGGATACCTGGTATCTTGATTGTCTCTCCCTTATTATGTTGGAAGACTACACATTTAGACACAAACTTTTGAACATCAATTTTAAGACCTTCCAAGAAAAAATTATTCTTGATCATGTGGTACATTTTCAATAATTTGAATGTCCTCCTATATGAGAGTGTGCAATTCTAGAAGGACCTCCTGTTTGAGTGGGGAGTTATTACATAAATATAAGAAATCATGATACCATAGAAAATAATTATTCCATACAAAATTATCTAATGAATTATGGTCCTCTTGTAGTTGTTGAATGATATTGCATACCTCTTGATCTTGCTTCCATTCTATGCTTTCTTCTTCCACCCAATCAGATTGTGAAATTGAAATAGCACATAATGAACCTTCTATTTCTTCTTTTTTCCTTGAAAGGGCATCTTCCACAACATTATGTTTTCATTTTTGTAGATAATTTCAAAGTCATAAACTAGCATCTTTGTAACCCATTTTTGTTTCTCTTATGAAGATAAGCATTGCTCCAAGAAGTACTTCAAACTATCATGATCTGTTTGTATTTTGAAGTGTCATCCTATTAGGTAAGGGTACCATTTCTTAATTGTGTGTAGTATGGCCAAAATTTATTTTTCATAAATGGGTTTGAGTAAGTTTTTTCCTTTAAGTTGGTTTCTTTCAAAGGAAAGGGGCCTTCCTTCTTGCATTAAAATTGCACCAATTCCATGGCCCGAGGCATCACACTCCACAATAAATGTTTTTGTGAAGTCAAGTGTGGCTAGGATGTGAGTTGTACACATAGCCTCTTTAAGTTTTTTAAAAGATTTGGTTGTTGCTTGCATCCAAGAAAGGGATTTCTTCTTTAATAATGATGTTAGAGGTGTTGCTATTTGACCATATTTCTTGAAAATGTGCGGTAACAACCTATCTATCCTAAGAATCCTCTAAGTTTCTTCAAGGTTTTGGGAATTGGACATTCCATCATAGATTTAATTTTGTTAGGGTCCACTTTTACACCTTCATGAGATACAATATGACGCAAATATTACACGTCTTGAACCCCAAATGAACACTTGGAAGGCTTCGCATAAAGTTGTTTCTCTTCCAATAGTCGTAATACTCTGTCAACATGTTGTACATGCTCTTCCAAAGATTTGTTGTAGATTAGTATGCCATTAAAAAATACTAACACAAATTTTAAAAGGAAGGGCTTGAAAATATAATTCATCAAGGTTTGAAATGTTGAAGGTACATTAGTAAGTCAAAATGGCATAACCAAAAACTCATAATGACCGTATCGTGTTCTAAAATATGTTTTGGGAATGTATTCATGCCTCATCCTCTTTTGATGATATCCCAAACAAAGATCCAACTTAGTAAATAAAATTGCTCCATGTAATTCATCTAATAATCCATCAATGACAGTAATAGGAAACTTATATTTGATGGTCATTTTGTTGAGTTGTCTATAATCTGGACACACATGCCATGAACCATCCTTTTTTGTAACCATCACCACTGGTGAAGACAAAACATTTGGCTAGATTGAATGTTGTCGGCCTCTAACATTTCTTAGATCATACGATCAATCTCACTCTTATGTTCATATGGATACATGTAAGGCCTAATGTTAGTTGGTGCACTT
>WSFP011466311.1:0-18315 GCA_009831015.1 Picea engelmannii
ACTCCAAACATTACTAGTTTCATAGGGACCTAGGGAGAGTGTCCCTATGGACTTTATCATTTAGTTTCCTATTTTGCAAAGTTATAATGGGAAATTGATGGTTGTTGACCAATTTTCCAAGTATGCAACCTTCATTCCAACAAAGGTGCCTTATGCAATGGAAGAGGTTGTGAGAATTATTTCCAATAATGTTCTGAAGTACTGGGGTCTCCCATTGAACATTGTGTCGGATAGAGAGACATTGTTAGTGAGGCGGTTCTGGATGGAATTGTTTAGACTTGTTGGAATCAAGTTGTCAATGAGTTCAAGTTATCATATGAAATCCCATAAGTAGACAAAACACATGAATGGACTTTTGGATGATTACTCAAGGCATTTTCTTCATGTAGACCAATCAAATTGGCATAGTGGTTGGATGAAGCCCAATTCAGTTACAACATGTAGAAAATTTCAGCTTCGAGATACATTCTATTTGAGTTGGCTAATGGGAAGCAATAGTTGGTAGCCCACGAGGTGTTGTAAGGATACTATGGGTGCAACCCATCAACCCCGGGGTTCATCAAAAGATGGTAGGATAGGCTAGAGATGGCATGTGTTCAATTGACAAAGGAAACCAAAAGGATGAAGTGTTGGGTAGATCCTGGTAGAAGAGAAACAAAGTTTCAAGTTGGCAACGTGGTCTTACTTAAGTTGGGCAAAGATCAGTTCAAGCAACTTGTTGGCATGTCTAGTGCTTTTCCATGGCGATTTGAAGGACAATTCAAAATGTGACCTTCTAACTTCAAATAATCAAAATAGATTATTTGTGCTTCACCAACCTCATGCACACTAAAATAAACTTACAATTGTTGCAACCAATGATTCAAATTTAACACATCTATCTGACTTGTATGTGGCTAGATGTCAATTTTTAACTCTACTATAAATGGTGCTTAAGTCTTGTTGCATTCCTTTGTCTCCTTCTCTAGTTACTCCACTTTAGGTACCCTCTTGCCTCCATATTATTCATTTGATCTGGAGCTTGGCTCTTGAACTTCTTTCTTCTTCTTCTTCTTCTTCTCTTGTACCAACATGGCAACATTTTAGCGACATTATGGTTCATATCGGTTACTCCTTGTGCCATCTAAGACACCTTTAGACCATTTGAGCCCTTTGTTTCTCCAAATATGTTGTCTTATAGTGGGTCTCATTGATATTTATCTCAAAACCCATGGCATGATCTTGAGTTTATTTTTTTCCTCATCCAATACCAATTTTAGGGTTTATGGAAGTAACTCTCAACCTTCTTGAAACTTTCTCAGTCTAGGAAACATTCCTGGGTAACTACCCTCTCAATGTTAGGAACTATTATCCAATACCATAATGATCCATGATCATATGGATTGGGGTCAAAATGACTCACCAATACAGATCCTAAGTGCGAAATAAATAGAGAATGTAAACCATACCTACAATAATCAATTGTGCCTTGCTAGTGATTGTGATTTCTTTAACAAACATATAATAAAATATTTAAATACTCAATCCCACATACATAGATAACATAAGAGATGCCTTAGAGGATCTTATAGGGGTAAATTCCATCTTTGAAATGTTTGTCTTTCTCTATTTATTCTATTAATGGTGCTTTTACAATTATAAGGCTCTCTAGTTTTAAAGTTCAAGAAATAGACAGTATGATGGGAATGTTGTAGTCAGTACATCTAGATATCTTCCATGAACCAGTAATTCAATAATTATTTTTGTTTTTCTATCCATTCAATATATATCATGCATAAAAAAATGTCAACATGGCCCGTGAATAATCTTCTACTTTCCCTTTTCTTCCTTTCTAGATATTTTATTCATTGTAAACTCTTATAGCTTCTTCCATGTCAAACACCTCTTTTTTCTCTATAACCTTCCTTTGTTCTTGAATTATTTGGTATGTGCAAAGATAATGACTTTCACAACCATTTAGAGAATAGTTCCCTAATATTTAGTTATTCATGGGCCTCCAACTTGGCATCCTTTCATTGGTTGAATAGGCCACATGTTGTCATCTATTGTGGGAATTGACATGTTGTTTGTTTGCATGCTTCTTCTTAGTTGTATGTGGAGGGTGGAGCCCATGTTGCAGTTAATATTATCATTTATTGTCTATGTGGTTTGTATGTGATGTGGAGTGTAGAGGGTGGAGCCCTTGTCACCCAGTACCACAATTTTTTGCTACATCTTAGCCTTCACATGCATATTTGCCTATTGCTTTTCCTTTGTCATGATGTGAAGTGTGGAGGTAGACTTTCTTCCAACTCCCTTATTTTTCCTTGGTGTTGCAAAAACCTTTGCATTGCTTTGGCCACATCCTTTCTTGCATATTGTAGATTTCACCTTCCCTTAAACTCCTCTAATTCTTTGCATGCCAAAGCTCCACATTTACTTGCCTTAGAAATTTTTTTAAGGAAATGAGAACTTTTCCAATGCATGAATAATGGGCTTCAACTATGGAAGTCAAGGGTTCTTAAGCACAAAAATTTAACTACAGAATTAACCACCTAGCCATTTCGATTCTTCAAGGATCCATTTGGATCGAGTGATCAATGTATTATTTTGCTCTATAGCACATGGTCTGGAAAATGGGAAATTTAAAAACCAACTCATTTTCTCTCCATTCCATATGCTTTATAGATTTCTTAATTTTCCTTTCTTAACATGAAAATTGGCAATATAATTCACATTTAAAAACTGAAATTAAAAAAACAGCAAGCACATAAAACAATATGCAAGCTATATTGATAACAAAGTTCACCAATTGTGGGCTATGTCCCCTAGTTCTCTCAATCAACGAACCATGTCATTATTTCTCCTTCAAAATGGGTTTCTTAGTTTACAAAAGCGATGAATTCTTCTCCCAATGAGGGGCTTGTTCTCCTTTACAAAGGGTTGAAATCTTCTCCCAATAAGGGGATAGTTCTCCTTTACAAAGGGATCACAATTCACCCACTAAAGGGATTACATTTCTCCCAATAAGGGGCTTACAATTCTCCCAACAAGAGGCTTTTTGATGGTACCAAAAGACTCGTTCAAGCAGTTTAAGGGAAAAGGCTTGATGGCAGGTCCCAATTAGACTCACTCTCATTTGGGATATCATTTCTGACTAGAATATTGGCCTGGTTGCCACTCTAAGACTATCTAAATATGAATTTGGGAACAAAATGTTCTCAGATGATTTAGAATTCTAAGAGACTAAATTAAACTAAAATGATTACCTATTGTCCTAACATGCATTCCTAATTTATTCTATCATATCTTGATTAGGAGCAAACTATTCTGATAAGTGCAGTTAAACATAATATTACTTGCACATAAGTAATTCATAGAAGCAAGGAATAAACAAATTTAACAATACAACAAATCAAATACAAATAATTGATTCACCAACCTATTATATTATCGTTGCACTTAGTATGAAAATGATGGAAACAATGAATATACAATACATTAGTCTAGAAAAAGTTCATTGAACTAAAATCCATATACTCACATAAATAAATATGCATAAACATAATAGTTTGATTCATACATATTTATACCAAAATCTCCAAAGTTATCTCTTGTTCAAATTTACCACACAGTAGTAGTACATGTCGTGATACCATCCGAGTCAAAATACATTTCTCATTTATAGACATCCCTTTCATAATTATCGAGTGACTCTTTACATTCTCCAGATTCAGTCATAAGTAAAGGATGCTTTACAATGCTTACAATTCTCCCTTTAGGGGGATTACAATTATTCCAATAAGGGGCTTAATCTCATTTTCAAAAAAAATGGATAATAATTCAAACAACAAGCCTAATTTGATTTGTGAGATTTATGTGGTTGGGTTTTTCGGTTTTGATCGGAATAGCCACAGTTTTGTCAATAGACTGTCGACGTTTCGGATCCAAAACAGGATCCATCTTCAGGACATTGAGCCTAATTGTTTATTCTTCTTCAAAGAGTTATGAATACTCTTTTTCTCTCCACTTTCTTAAATATTTCTTCAATTGAGAACTACCTCAAGATATTAAGGAGAGAATAACTCTCTAGATCCCATAAATTAGGATTTGGGCACAAATCAAGGGATTGGTTGAGAGAAAATCTCAACGATACCATGAAGATCTCAACTATCCCTTAGAATAGGAAACTACTGTGACACATAGCTCTCTCATTGCATTAGTTTCCTATTACATTAAAAATGACAAATACAAGAGCACCTAAGATTTAAAATATGTATTAATAATTTCATTTAATTTTTTCATTTCTGCCCATTTTCCCAAAACTTCAGTGAGCCACATCTTTCGCATACAAATTCCATTTTACCTTGTTCAAATTGCGTCTGAAAGCTCCCTGCAAGCTCTTCCTTGTGTGAACAATCTCGATGGAAATTAAAACCAACTTCAATTTGTAGAATGTGAAGATCCTCCTAGATCAACACATAACATAACAAAAGGTCCATTAAAACCTATTTATAGAGGTTATTCCATATTAAATTTGTTTTGTGAGTCGATAGTCACAATAAGGTTGATGTTTTTGGATATGAGTATAGATTCCAATCCTTTTCCCAAACCTTATCTTTGTCTCTCAAACTTTCCATACTGATATATTTATAATATGTGATCTTCACCGATGAATCCCCTGACCATTGATCCCCTAACCCCCAACCTGAGCTTATCCTTCCCTTCTATGAGTAGAATAATCTCTTTGTAATCATTTCCATAATCTATCTTTTGAACCAATTGACATCCTAGGGGGATTGATATCAAAAGAGAATGATTCCCATTAATTCCTTTATGGCCCTGTATACGAGGGTCCCAATATTGATTCACATGAAACAAACCATTGTTCTCCATGTGCTTTCTTGCTAAATGAAGGTCCTTTGTTGAGAGGTGAAAACAAATCTCATGCATCTTCCCAAGCAAATGTTATCCACCCATCTTAAATTTCCTCGAAACCATGCTCTTGTACTATTTGCATACCTTGTTTTACATTCATCCAAATATATAATCCTTTAGGGAAAGAATTTTCCTTGGGGAGGACTTGCCAAGTGATGTTCGAAGCATATTTTTCATTCCATAAATTGTCCTAGTGATTTGATTCTTCATTCCATAAGTTGTTCTAGAGAGTTGATTCTTCAATAAGATAATACCACTACAAGGAGAACACCTTCTAGCAGAGGTTCTTAGTGTTACAAAATTTGGAAAAAAATTCAAAAAAACCTTCTCTACAACCTCCTTTATTGATTGTGGAGGTTTTAGTGGATGTTCCATATAACCAAAAAAAATTGGGCAGGCGGAGGTTTTTTTTCGGTGTTGTTATTTTCAAAATGCATCGATGTGGTATTAACGAACACACATAGGTGCGTTAATATAATACCAACACACCAATGCATTAATATAATACAAACACCCCGACATGTTAATATAATAAAAAATGCCCCAGTGTGTTTATAACTATTGTGCACCAGTTCCACCTTTTTCATCGTATGCAGAGCATTGATGCTATGATAATTTCTATTCATTGGTTCTACCTTGTTTGCGTATGAAGCACTAGTGCGTTTTAGGTTTTGTACGCCCTAATTCATTTAAGTTATCGTGAGCACCGGTGCGATCAATTTATCCTAAAAATCGATGTGTTTAATACAGTGTGTGCCCCAGTGCTTATGTAATTAGTACATACTCGTGTCTGTTTTACAATGTGCATTGAAGGGTAGTGAAATTTCAAATATTCGAGGTGAGATGTCAACGACAATATTTTTACTAAGCATCGATGCGTATATTATAGTAAAGGCACTGATGAGTAAATAATATTTAGAACCCAAGTGTGTATATTAAACTTAACGCACTGATACATAAATTATTTTTAGTGCCCCGATGTATATTTTAAATGTTAGCACCATACAATTTTGAAACAATAATTATTATTGTATGTTACATCATTTACGAAACGGTGCATTTTCTTAATAGTTCGTATTGATACGTGTGTTATTATAATTATCGTGCACCGGTTAGTATGACTCCTCAAAACGCATCGTTTTCTAAACAGTTTGTATCGGTATGTGTGTTATTATAGTGATTGCATTAATGCATTATCCAACCAATTACACCTCTGTTATTTGTAATAATGTAAATCATCCACATATTAATTATTCAGGAATTCAACCTTTTACAACATTCGAAAATGCAATGAAATAAGAAACCCATTTTATTATATATGAATAAGAAACCCATTGTCATACAAAAAGGGACAACATAAAGGTCCACAAAAATAAAATTGCAATCAATTTGTAATTGTTACACTTATTGATAACATGTCCTCATGCAATTGGGACAATATGTTGAGTACATTAAACAAAATCCCTAATTTTTAGATACAAATATTCCAAAACATACAACTTGCAGTAACATTCAATTATATTGATTGGCATTCATCAATTGAATTGTTGGCATCGCTCGAGCTGCGTGCATGTCTCATTTCTTCATCATTTGTAGGTGATATTGTATTTTGGTTTTTTAACATAATGTTTTCTTGATCAACTTGTTTTTTTATGTTCCGCCCCTTCATCTTCCATCTACAAACATAGAAATAAACTATATAGATAGATAGATATAGTAGAATATACATTATTGCATAAATAAATAAAACATACCTTAGCGCCAAGTATTTCATAAACAATACACAATATTTCAAAGCCATGCTTCGTGAATTCTCTCAAAATATCCTCTGTTGGTTGCATTCCATACTTTGTTTCTTGCATGTTTAGTATGACATGACAAAGCACAATCGATATAATCAATATAAAATTTTCTTGTTTTTTCATTAATTATAAAACAAGGGAAATTAAACAACATAGCTACTTACAAATTGTTCAACTAAAATTTCATTCTTCGACATATACTCACAACCCATACTTAACCCAATGTTTATCAATTCATGGGTTGTCTCCTCTTTGTATGTTAGCACCTACTAGAAAGCATTCATGGACAAGTGTAAATTAATTATTTAAATATAAAGATAACAACAAACATGAAATCTTAAGAAAGGCCAAAAACGTAAATACTCACAAAGTTTGCAATCAACCCTTTTATTCCTAGTTGCCATGTCTTATGTGTTGAATGAATTCTATTTGTTTTTCTTTTCCGAAACAAAACAATTGAAAATCAATATTTCATGCTATAATTAAATTCGATGTACATAAAATAATAAATAAATGATTACATTCCTTTGATGCAAATTGTAGTTGGGATGGCCCCTCTTGCGACACAATTATATTCATTTCTTTTACCATCTTCTTCTACACTTTTTTGGACATCCCTATCGACATGTCTTGGTTTTCCCCTTGTTTATTCTTTGGAATTTTCAAAATCTCCCTAATAATAATAAAAAAATAGGAATCATCAGATATAAAAATTACTTCGTTTATTTTTTAAATAAGATCTCAGTGTGTATAGTAACTTAATATGCATCGGGGTGTCAACCATATTTTTATGTATTAGTGCATCAACCATACATATACGCATTGGTACAATATAACAATATCGTTGCGAAATTGAAAACGTTTTACAAATTTTTATATCCAACTGAAGCTTTAAGAATTAAGAAAGGCATGGATTTCTCGGTAATGTTTATTACGCATCATCGACCTGTGAATAAATTTAAGACATGAAGATTTCCATATAAAAGGAATATTTTTTCCATTTTAAACTCAACAGTGCACTTTGTAAACAATGTGCCGCAATGGTTATCTAGGTAAAATGCGCACCACCGACCGCAAAAAGGATTTTCTAATATTATTTCCAATATGAATTAAGTGATGTTGTTTACATATAAATACACACCAGTGCTCTTACTATGTACAGAGCACACTGGTCACCGTGAAGGCATTTTTTAAAAAACTCACAGCGAAACGACAGTTTGGGATCCAATGCAATGAGTGGTTTTGTTGCAATGAATGGGAAACAACCAGATATAAATAAACAAACCCAATAAGAAAATTTTCTCAAAAAAAATCTTCTTGTGAAATATATAAAGAGAAAGTAAAAAAAATGTGAGAAAATTAGGGCTTCCAATACTGAAGGTAACTATGAAACCCTTTTTTTTGTTTGCGAATGCACTGAAATATGTTTGAATCAAATAGGAGAATGATTAAGATGATTAATAGAATGAAATCATATGCCTGAAATATCTTCTTTGCATATTTCTATGTGATCTACAGTAATTCCCTTTGAATTTGGCTCTTCAAAAAAAATCCACCCACTCTCAAGTCTTTGTTGATAAATCTCTATTACACAAATATCATTTCTAATTTTTGGAAAACAAATAAAAGAATGAATAGGGTTTTCCTTTATAATCACAAAACTCAAATTCCTGCTTATTTTTTTGTTGTATATTTCAGTGCATTGATGATAAACATGCACGCTGGTTTTTTTTCGAAAGTTACATTTTGCAGTGCGCTATATTGTGAGTAGCACACCGGTTCGGTGTGTAAGTATAACACATCGATTTGTTTTCGTAGTAAATTTCAAAGTATTGATAGTAAGTGCACATTGTTTTTCTAACTTGCTTTAGTCGGTGTGCTATACAATTTTAAATGCACCAGTGCAGTGTGTAAGTAATAATGCACTATGAGACAGTTAAATGTGCACAATGCAAATGCAAATATCCACATTTAAATTTTGCGGAGGTTTTGTTTTGCAGAGGAAATAATGGAGGTCAGTCTTCGGCACTTCATTCAATTAAACGCATCGGTGTATTTGGTTTATCCATACGCACTGGTGCATCTTTATATGATGAAGTGCACCATCAAGTTATAAATTTTATTTTAAGTTATTTTTGAAGTTGGATTGTTCTATGCTACCCAAGATGACGATTTTGGCTCAAATGCAAGAAAAAAATAATTATAATATCAAATGGTCAATTCTTCAGATTCTAGCTCATTTTGTATCTTTGGAAGTCCTTCAAGTTCTCTCACGCCGATTGCAATACGTCTAGATTTTATTGACAATTCATTTATCTCATTGAATTTATGTTATGTATGTAGCTGCAATTGAATAATTGTTCATTGAATTTTGTAGGATCAATATTCAGGATCAAGTTCAATGATCCAGATTTATGAGGGAACAAAATAAAACACAAAAATAAGACAAAAACAAAAAGAGACAAACAATACTCAATTTATATTAAAGATTTAAATATGCAAAGACCGTAAAAGAATATGCAAAGTGTGTGTCCATAATTCGATCAATGGTTTCATGTTCAATGCAGTCAGGGTTGAGCTATATAGGTATCAGTTGCTCTGCCACTTCTGATATGTCCAGTAGTGGTGGAAAATATGGTCGAAGGAAGTCCACATTGAATATTGGATGTAATCCAAGGAAGGGGGGAATAGTTAACTCAAAATAATTGTCTCCCATAGCCTTGGTGATTGTGTAAGGTCCATAGCGAAGTGATCGTAGCTTCTGATGGGGCCCTATAAGACACTCTTTCTACAAATGTAATCAAACCTTATTGCTTAATTGGAAATTATCGGGAACTCGATGTCGATCATGGTGTTACTTGTACTTAGCATTGGCTTTCTGCAAAATATCATGGACCTATTGGTGATTGTGTTGAATCTGTTCAATGAATTTGGTGGCCTTGTTTGCCTTAGATTGAGCATGGGAAGATTATTTATGTGTGGATGCAAGGGGCAGTGCTACATCAATGGGGCCAAATGGTTGAAAACCCATGCCCACCTGAAAAGGGATGTGGTTGGTCAAGCTATGGAGTGCTCTATTGTAGTTGTGTTGGACATAAGGAAGCCTCTCAACCCATGTGTGTGGATTCTAGGAGTTGTACATGTGCAAGAGATGCACGATCATCCTATTAACGACCTCTATTTGTTCATCAGTATAAGGGTGGAAGGCAGTGGATTTAGTGAGCTTGGTGTCCAACAATGACCAGAGGCTCGACTAAAATGTGCTCAAGAATATGATGTCCCAATCTGATATGATGGTCTATGGTAGTCCAAAGTGTACCCATACATGCTCAAAGAAAATCTTGGCATTGGCCTCGGTTGTGATGATCTGCTTCCAGGTGGTCAGAATGGCCATCTTAGAGAATCAATCAACAACCACGAATACACAGTCATTACCATGCTTGGTGAAGGGAAAACCTGACTTGTAGTCCATCAAGATGGATTCCCATGGCCTGTTAGGAGTTGGCAGAGGGGTGTACAATATTTATTTTTTAATGGCTGGCTTGACAATGGAACATGTAGTGCAGGATCCGATATACTTACTAACATCCCATCGAAGCTTCAACCAATAGAAATACTTATATAGTATTGCCACTATCTTATCCATGCCAAAGTGTCTTGCCACCCATTTAGAGTGGGCTTCCCAAATCAGCTTTGCACGCTTGCTTGAAGGAATACAGAGATGACCCAGATGGCACAACAGTCCATCCTGAAGATGGAAGTCGACAATGACGATGCATGTTCCTGACATCTGGTAGTTCATAGCAAAATCAATATCATTTTCATAGAGTTGGGACCACCTGGAAGTCGCATGCCCACAAGAGTCAAGCACATTGGTTAGTGTTGCAATTAGAGGTCAACTGAGGTAGTCAATGACGCAATTGGTGCTCCCTTTCTTATAATTAATGTTCATGTGAAACTACTGCAAGTATGTGGACCACTTTTGATGGCAGTCATTCTACAATTTTCCTTATGTCTACATGAATTGCAAAGGCATGTGATCCATATGGATGACTGTCTCCTTCCCTAGAATGTAATGCTTCCATTGGTGGCATGCTTGTACGATAGAATACATTTCTTTGTCATAGGTGGGGTAATTACGGATGAAATCTGAGAGAGTCTCACTATGATAGGCCACTAGATGATCATGTTGAGTGAGAACGACACCAACAACATAATCTAAAGCATCGGTTGCATTATCAAATGGTTATTGTAGATCAGGTAAGGCAAGCATCGGGGCTTAGCATAAGTGATGTTTCATATCATCAAAATCTTTTTGTTGTGATCTACCCCACACAAATTTGGCTTTGCAACCACCCTTGGTCACTTGGATGAGAGCCCATGTTATATGGGAGAACCCCAATACAAATCTGTGATAGATGTCAACGAGGCCTAAGAATCTTTGCAGCTTGATGAGTGTTGTTGGGGTTGGCTAGTCATAATGACTTAGATATTGGATGGATCGACATGCACACCATGCTCATATACAATGTATATGATGTATTGAACTGTGTTCCTGCTGAAGGAACATTTCTCTAAGTTAGCATAAAACTTGTGTGGCCGCAAAGTGTGGAGGACATGTTGAATGTGTTGCAAGTGTTCTCCCTAACTCTTGTTGAAGATGAGGATGTCATCCAGATATACATCCATAAAGGAATTGATGAAGTGTCGCAATATCTCATCCATCAACCTCATGAAGGTGGTTAGGGCATTAGTCAACCCAAAGGGCATGACCAACCACTCAAAAAGACCTTCATTAGACTTGAAAGTGGTCTTCCATACATCAATCTATTCTATGGGGACCTGGTGGTAGTCGTACTTCAGAACAATCTTACTAAAATACTTGGCCCTCTTCAGCTAGTTGAGAAGGTCATCAATTCGGGGAATTGGTTACTGATTCCTTACTGTGATTTTTTTTTATGCATTCACAGATCCAAACTCCCACTTATTCCTTTGCTTAAATTTTTGCTCAATTTTGACAACATATCGATAAGAAACTCCTAGCGATGAGATGTCCAGAAATTCCATCTATATTTGGATGTACCTGTGTAGGTTCCCACAGTATTTTAGAGCCAAATTTCGCTTAGAGTCTCTGATAACTAACTTGGTGTGCAATTTATGGAAGGTATTTGTGCACTTTGGCACTATTTTCTCCCTCTCCTGATGGAGTGTGGTCCATCTTGTGTATTGGTCGTCGTAGTTTCCAACAGTGTAATATTGTTCCTTGATGGCATCTATAAAAGAGTCCCAAGTTGGCTCAACCCCAAATATTCTAGAATCCTCTATGGAGCTTTGCCCACAGTAAGTCTCCCACCAATGTTTGACATGGGGGACTGCCTTAAGGAGCACAAAGGTAATCTTTTCCCTATCGGAAAAATTATGGACAGAGAAATAGCCTTCTAGTAGATTTATCTATTTTTCCAAAGCATCTACATCTATCTAACCTTCAAATGTGGGAATATCAAAATTAACTTGTACCTTGAAGGGGGAAACACCTCCAAAGTGGTCGTTTGATGAACATGTCTATGTTTTTGTCAGCAATAACTAAAGGATTTGGGAAAATTGATCCATCATCTTGTTCCTCTATTTCGCGAGGACTTCCACGAGCAACAAGTTAATAATATATTTTTTCTCCCTCGTCTCTCTGTTCCTATGCCATGGGAGAGCACCGAGGTCAGTGAGGACAATCTTCCAAAGGTTTGACTAGTTCAAGTCTCAATGCTTGATACCTTGATCTCGTTGGGGGCATGCATAGAGAAACCAATAAAGAGTAGATCACTCTGATACCATTGATTCATATTTATGAGGGAATGAAACAAAACACAAAAATAATATAGAAACACAAAGATACAACAATACTCAATTTCTATTGAAGATTGAAATATGCAGAGACTATAAAATAAAATATAGAGTGAAATGAACTCGCTAGAATGGTGGTATCTTATCTATGAGAAGAGATGTGATGGCTATGCGCATTCGCAAGAAGATCATTAAAATGAGGCTCGCAATGCCTTTTTAATATAAATCATAAATGAGAAAACCCCAAACATCCAAAACCCTAACCCTAGAAGATGAAACGTCAAAAGGTTTGTGGGCCCCAAAAGGGTAGTTGATATGTCAACTTCCCTAGGAATTAAATTTTGTGTGTGATCTTCGTTTGGGGCACTTGATACCTCATCGAAAAGGTCTAACTGAGGAGTACACATTCTGAAAGACCCAATATATGACATCAACAAGTATCTATTGGGCGTTACCATGCCAAAAAAACATTGTTTAGGGCCTCAAAACAACCTTGAAAATTTGGGACCCAAAAAACTATAGAAAAACTGCCAAAATGGAAACTATATGTTGAGCAAGTGGAATAGGTGGGCGGCCACCGATGTCCACTTGGATCATTCATATACTCAAGATATTCATGTAGCCCCAAAATTCTGCAACCTCTTATCAGGAGAAAGATACCTCCACTAGATGTTTGATGAAAATGGACAACTTCTTTACCCTACCAATCCTAATATGCCATCTTCCAAAAACCAACCTGGGTCCATTGTATTACACCATGAATTGGATCTCTTTTATGTATACAACCCCATAGGGCATAAGAAAAAGATGATTGAGTAATTGTGTTTTTTTTATTTTCATTGGAACTAATGTAAATGTATTTCTGAATTCGACATTTGTTTTATAAAGTGGTTGGTTTTATGTTTATTATTGGGGGAAAATGTCCATACTTCTAATAAGTGTTTGGTATAATGTTTGAACATATCAAAAGCATTGTTTTACTAATAATATTATCGATTTAATGTTCAATATTTTAACAATCATGATTCTTATGATCAACAACTTGTCCACCATCTACCATTGCACCCAAGTACAATGTCAATTCGCGAGCTTGTTGCTAAATGAAATAGCTCAGAGAGGAAGCATACTGAGAATGGTTGAAAGAAACACCTATTCAATTCCCACTATGTCATGAGTCACCAATTCAAAACCTTGATAGTAACACTAGTTCTTCACATGTTGGGGATGAAGCTAATGATATAGAGGTTGGTATGTATGATTTCTTGTGGGATACCCAAGCCATGGAAGGAATATCGTTAGATGCATTCAAGTAAAATGAAATAGGGGACAATGTTGATGTTGTAGATACCTTCTATGAAAGCCTAAAATCTGCTTCCACCACCCCTCTATTTGGTCAAGTACAGAATTCCAAGGTCTACCCAGGTAGGGACAACAATGTTACTACAGAACTTGAAAGCAATGTATGGTATGTCAGGCGTGTGTTTCTCGACACTTTTGAGGTAACTAACCATTAAGTCCCCTAAATGTTTAAGGAATATTGTCATGCAATGAAGGAAAAGGGTTGATTTTATTCATGCTTAACGATAGTGTACATTTCTATTGCACACTAATTGCAAGTTACGTAAAGATAAAGTACTTTCGAGTGATAATCTCTTGCTCGATAATTGCGCAAAGGGAAATCAAATGTTGGAAATATTGGGTGTTTAGTACATATCATAACACGCATGTCCAAATTATTGCATTCTATACATAAATGAATATGCGAACAAAGAGATGTGTCCATAATGTGGGCATGACAGGTAACATAAATAAAATAAAAACAAGGGTAAGGCACACGGTTCTCCTCATAAGATATTGAGGCAAATGCCAATGCTTCCAAGGATTCAAAGGCTCTTTCATTGCAAACAATTAGCCATGTTGCAAGGGTGGCATGCCTCACATAGAAGTGAGCCAGGAGTTATGCAAATCCCAACAGATTCTATATCCATGAAGCATATAGAGGATACATGGCCTAATAAATTCAAGGATTAAGTATGGAGCCTATGATTGAGCATAGATATGGATGGAGTTAACCTGTATTCCCTCCAAAACACCAACTATTATATTTGTCCAGTGGTAGTGATCAATAAAAATATCCCCCCATGGTTTTCCGTGAAGAATGAACATCTTATGCTAGCTCTTATAGTCCTAGGCAGAAGACAAGTGAAGAGAATGGATGTATACCTTCAACCATTGATCAATGAATTTAAGCAATTATGGGAAGGGATACATGTATATGATGTATAAAAACCCATCCCAATGGAGAGGTCTTTCACGTTGTATGGAATATATGCATACACCACACACAATTATCCAGGACTAGGAGTTTGCTCTGGTAAGCATGTTCATTGATATGTTTATATCTGCAATGTTATCTAGCATACTTCATTTGGCGCAACTATATTTTTGACACTAACATGCTATGTGCACAATAAAATTGTAGATCTTGTAACAAAAGGGCATCGTGGATGTAAATTTTGTGGACCTTCTATAAAGGCTAGGTGGTCCAACCACCTACGAAAACTGATGTAAACTATTCGAGGGTATTCCTCCTAGAAGATCACCCTTATAAAAGAGTTGCATTTGCTTTGAATGGTAAACCAAAGAGTACTCAAAGACCTAAAATAATGACACTAACGGATTGGAATAGATCATAAGACACAGAGAAGGAGAAGGAAATGGTACAATTGTTTGATTCAAATGGGGAACCTATGTTCGATGATCCTAATTTTTTTGACATCTATGTTGATAAAATGCCCATTGGGATGAAAAAGGAAATCTGTATTTTGTGAGTTTCCATATTGGGAGCATCTTAAGATTGGCTACTTACTAGATCCCATCCATATATTCAAAAATGTTTCATCTTCCTTATGGAGGCACATATCATGGAATAAAAGCAACACATTGGTTGTCATGAGAGATTTTATTGCTTCAATTACTAAAAAGAGACATTGTCCAAGAAACAGAACTAGAGGAGAGGTTGGTCCCTCTTGGTCTTTTAAAGAAGGTGATGTCCCATGGATTTTGAAGAAAGATGATTTTTCTATGGTGAAGGATGTTATATTGGGTGTGAAGGCACCTTCTTTATATGGGTTGACTCTAAGACGTTGCTTCACTCTAGAAGGGAATTTGTCAGAGTTGAAATCACATGACCATGTGAACCTTCTATTGGTATGTATGTTGAATACACGATTCTTGTTCTATACCGATGTTGGTAAAAATAAGTTATGCACTCACTATTTTATGAAAATTAATTATGTGTGTGTTTATTTTAAAGTGTCGTTATCTTTTGCTCGTGCATGGTTGTGTGAACCATGACTTCCCCCATGACGTGAGTGTAGATTTTAACCTTATAAAATTAATTACTGCAAGTATTTTCTTAATAAAACATAAAATATACAATGGCACACACACACACACACACACACACACATTACACAGAGATTTTTACCCTGGAAACCCAAACCGGGAAAACAAACAATCCATTTAGAGTCACACCTCTCATATTATATTCATCATATTCATTGTTTACAATATGATATACATATAGGATCCCATAGCATCCAAACCCCTAATCCATTGACTCAGATTAGTCAACAGCTCTAATTCCTTAATCGGAATTAGAAAACCATCAACAAAAACCATGTGTTGAAAAACCACCAAAAATGGATGCAAAAAAAGAACCAATTTTTTTTTCTAGGGGCTCCCGCCCTCGAAACCACGCAAACCTCCCGCTTGGGGGTGATAAGCACCTCCCAGACCCCCTTTTCTCCCATATCAGTGTACAATACATGGGATAAATTTTGCAAAGAATATAACACATACCTGACATTCTCCCATTTGTTGTTTTCTTTGCATACATGGGGTTACAAGATTACATAGTCAACAATGCCCATATATCCTCTACACCAAGAGAACTTCTCAGTGCTCACGGATTTTGTCAATGAAACTCAACATTATCCAAATTGTCCACCTTCATCAACAACACTTTCTTGTCTTCAACCATGTCTCTCACAAAGTGATATTGAACATCAATATTATTTGTCTTTGAATGATAAGTCGGGTTCTTCGCCAAGAAGATTTCACTATGACTGTCAAAATATATCCTTATAGCTAGTTGTACCAACCCAATACCTGAACACGATCTCTGTAACCATACTTCTTCCTTGCTTGCATGAGAGGTTTCCATGTCTTCAACTAGTTCAGAGTGCTACTACAGACTATCTTTTATACATCCAATTGATTTCTCCGCCAAACAGGTTAAACACATACCTGCTTGTAGATCTTCTATAATCCAAATATCTATCCCAATATACATCCACAAATCCATGTATGTCCAACACTCTATCCAATCCTGGGCTTCCTTGGCAGCCCAATCCATAACTAGTAGTGCTACGCAAATACTTGAAAACCCTGTTTATTGATGTTTAATGCTCCTTCCCTAGTTTTGACATATACCTGCTCAAAAATCCCACTGCATTTGCAATGTCTGGTTTATTATAGACCATTGTGTACCTCAAACTTCCAACCACACTCGCATATGGAACACATGACATGTCTTCTTCCCGTTCTTATGCCTTGGGACATTTATCCGCAGATAACTTTACACCTACAGGAATAGGAACCTTGGTCGGTTTACATTCTTGCATATTAAACATATGCAATATTGTCTCAGCATATTTCCTCTTATTTAATGAGAGTTTCCTATTTGCTCAATCTCTTTTAATTTCCATGTCCAAAATGAAATTTGCAGCACCAAGATCCTTCATGTCAAATTTAGATCACAATTGAGTTTTCATATCCTGGATAATCTCCTTGTCATTTCCTATCAGCAATATATCATCCACATACAAGACCAGATAAATAAGATGATCAACAATTAATTAATACACATTGTGATATTCTTTGCTCCTTGTGAAGCCAAGTCCCAAGATACAAGTATCAAATTTTTGATACCACATCCTTGGTGATTGCTTTAACCCATACAAGGACTTTTTTAGCTTGCAGACTAGTTCTTTATTTCCCTTCACAACAAAGCCTTTTGGTTGCTTCATGTAGATTTCTTCTTCCATGTCCCCATGTAGGAATTTTTTCTTCACATCCATATATTCTACTTCAAAATCAAACGCAACAACAACAAATAAAAGAAATATAATTGATGTTAACTTGGCAACATGAGAAAAAATCTCACCAAAGTCAATTCCCTCAACCTGGGAATAACCTTTTGTTACTAACTGAGCTTTGTATTTCTCCACTTTTTCATCTACATTTACCTTCTTCTTAAACACCCATTTGTTTCCAATAGGATTTCTTCCAGCCGATAACTCCACTAGATCTGAAACCTCATTCTTGTCCAAGGCTACCATTTCTTCAACCATGGCTTTTTTCCAGAGTTTCCCATCCTCTAAATCCATTGCCTCCCTAACAGTTCTAGGATCATCATCAATAATATACAAACAAAAATTCAAACAAAAATTACGTGTATTATACCTTTGTGGTTTCCTTCTTTCCTGAACTAATCTCCTCAATACTAGAGTATGAGGATCTTCTTCTTCTTATTCTTGTTATTCTGTAGAGTTTGATTATTTATCCTTCAACTCAAACTCTATTTTCTCTGGTTCTTCCTTCCTTGGTAGGACTTTCTGTTTGACAACATCTTTGATTTCTTTAAATACCACATCTCAACTATACACTACCTTCTTAGTTTTTGGGTTCAAAA
>ML876385.1:3797-18315 GCA_009831015.1 Picea engelmannii
CCCTTCACGCTTGCCAAACTAAAATTCGAAGGCACATCTGTCCGATGGTAGTTTACCCCTTTTTTGGTCTATATGGCCAATTGTACGAACAAAGGTATACTCTAGGAGCCTTGGTTCCCTAGAAGAGTATTCTCAGGTATAATTTTAACCCTTTTTTGGGCCTGAGGGACTAAATTTACAAAAAAGGAACCCCCACAGAGTCCATAGTTAAGCTCTTCTCAGACTCCCTAAAATTGAAAAGATTGTTGAGTGACCTTGTTTCTTCACACTCATTAAATTGGTCAAGAAAAACACCCCTTACAAAGTCCATAGTTAAGCTATTTTTAGACTCCTTAAATATGAAAAGATCGCCTAGTGATATTGTCTTTGTCACACTCGTTAAAATGATTTTGAATAGACATCTGTTCGATGCTATTTTACCCCTTTTTCGAGCCGACTAGACTACATTCGAAAAAAGTACCCTAGTGGAGTCTCCTTTTATGCTTTTTCAAACTCTCTAAAAATGAAAAACCGTCGATCTTGCCTTCTCTGGGCTCATTAAAATTACATCGAAGGACATTATCATTGTGTCTTATTAAACACATTTTCATCCCTGCATCTTTGGCCTAATGTTGGCTCCATTTTGCTCTCAACTGAACCATCTGAATCATGCCTTATACGCAAGCCTTGTAGCACATTGCCCCTACGTCTTGACACCTTGACCCATGGAGGATTTTTTCTCGCGTTTCCTTTTCCTACATATGTCACTTGGAACTAGTATGTATGCGACACTCGTTCCTCCTTTGTAACATAGTGTTCCTTTATTCTTTTTCAATGTTTCCAAAATTATTGAAAATGACAGAAAAAAAATATATATACCCCAAAAAGAGGAAGGGAAAAGTATTTTCCTTTTTGTTGACAACACAATGAGTCTCCCTTGGACAAAGCACATCCTTTTGTTTGTTTGTCAAGATCTAGGATTCAATAGGACCTTAGGAAGTTGTTCTCACTACATAGAGTTGTGTCCTCCTCCGTTTGGTTACCCTTCCAAACATATGGAGAGTTCGAGTTGCCTCCTACATCGTGAACTTATGTTAATTCCATGCTACCTGAGTCTCATCTTTTGTTGTGATTTTGTCCAAGGGAATTTTTACTAAAACTTGAGTTGGCCCTTCTGTAGTTTGTCTCTTGTCCTCATGCCCAGCCACCCAGAAAATCCAATCAAGTCCTTGCTCAAAATAAATGAAGTTTTCTGCTTGATCACCAAGATCCTCTTGTTTGTTCCTGATGAGCCATCAAAGACCTCTGGGTAGTGAATTCGTACACTGATATTACACTCCTACCCTAGTTTTGAAGATTTTGAAGTTGTTGCTTGAGCTCTGAAGACCTCATCTCCATCCATCAAGCGTCATTGGCTTCTTGAAGATGGATACTATGCATGTATATCTTTTTTATTTTGAGATGTAGATATGTTGTGTACTGCTCATGGCTACACTTTATATAGTTATATGACATGGATCTGTAGTGTATTTGATTGTCAGCCATGATTTTATTTCATCTTGAGCATGGGTATGCTTGCCTCGGTGAGACAAATTGTTATTTTGTGGATGGCACCTCTTGAACTCCGGTACCTGGTCTCACCCACTTCATACATTGATGAATATTTGTAATGTATTTTGGCCATTAGATGCTCTTCTGAACTCACACATTCGGGGGCATCTATTATAACCAAAAATTGCACTAGACATGCATACCTAGCATCAGGCCATATTACTTGCTATCTTTTCCAAGCCATCACTAAAAAACTCTTCTAAAAACCATTGTTTTGAAGGTGTACATTCCCTACACCACTAATTCCCACATACACATGCTTGTTTCATCATTGCATCTTGTGTACACTCAAAAAAATCATGAAAAATGAAAATTGAAAGGGATACGGGTTTCTGGGCCATTACCTAATCAGTTGACCGCCCATAGCCAGTCACCCCAATCGTTACTATCTCTTTTGGCCTATAAAAGAAGGTGTTGGGGCTCCATTCCAAGGAGAAGCATGAGATCATAGAAACTCTACCCATTTTAGTATTCCCCCTTTGCCCCAATATTTTGCAACCACTTTGTGAGTTTGAGCCAAAATTCCTTCTTCCTCCATTGCAAACCCTTGCCATTTCCCTAGAGATAATTGAAGAGGAGAAGAAGACGTGGAAGCAGTTGGTGCATGGTGAAGAGGAGG
The DNA here is from genome assembly GCA_009831015.1 of Picea engelmannii. Classification (NCBI taxonomy): domain Eukaryota; kingdom Viridiplantae; phylum Streptophyta; class Pinopsida; order Pinales; family Pinaceae; genus Picea; species Picea engelmannii. Next base: position 6,007 of record ML876385.1, read on the forward strand.
CCAAGACTGAGTTTGAGGAGCAGTTGTCGGTCTCATATTGTAAATTAATTTTGTGAGATTAATATAAAGAAATACTTTTTTTGTCTCACTAAATGATGTCTTAAATCTTCATGATTTGTTTACATTTTTTGTTATGAAGTCTAACCCACTAATCCTTATATAGAATGCATGCTTGTAGTTTCTTATTTGTATTTTTGTGAATGTGGGTTGGCCTTGGAAGGATATCTACAGTTGAGAAGCAGTTAAGCGCAAAGGGATCAACACCAGACACAGAGTTTAAGGTATTCCTATCGGATTCCTATACTTTGTCTTTTATGTATGATTGCGGGGTAATGACAAGATAGTTTTTAAAAGTAGAAGAATTTATAAGGTTAGCTCTAACTACACTTTAGAACCCTGGTGTAGTCCGTAGAGGGGTTTTCCCGCTATATCACATCCATCCCATCTCATCACCTTGTGGGAGCCCAATCATGCTGGTACAGAAGAAATATGGAACCTGGTGACTCTGCATTGATTACCGGCCCCTGAATAAAATCACAGTCAGAAATCGATAATCGATTCCCCAAATCGACGACCTCCTTGATCAACTCAAGGGGGCCAAATACTTCAGTAAGATTGATTTGAAGTCTGGATATCACCAGTTCCCGATAGAACATAAAAATGTATGGAAGATCGCCTTCAAGTCAAAGGAAGGCCTTTTTGAATGGTTGGTCATGCCCTTTGGTTGGACAAATGAACCAACCACTTTCATGAGGTTGATGGATGATATCCTGCGACCATTCACCAATAACTTTGTAGTGGTGTATCTGGATGACATTCTCATTTACAACAAGACTTCAATTGAACACTTGCATCATATTAAGTAGGTTCTGCACACCCTACAACAAAAAAATCTATATGCCAACTTGGAAAAATGCTCCTTCAGCATGGACAGGATCCATTACCTAGGCGACATCATTGATCAGCATGGCATACATGTGGATCCAACCAAGATCCAAGACATCTATTAGTTTCCAGCCCCAACCACACTCACTGAGCTATGGATCTTCTTGGGCCTTGCCAATTTCTACAGCAGGTTCGTGTTGGGATTCTCCCATATTGCATGGGCCCTCAGCCAAATAACTAGGGGTGGTGGTAAGGAAAAATTTGCATGGGGCCTGTCCCAACAACAAGCGTTCGATGATTTGAAGAAACACTTGTGCTTAGCCCCATTACTTTCACTCCTAGACCTACAACAACCCTTTGGGATCCAGACAGATTTTTTCGACTATGTTGTGGGCACTGCTCTCACTCAGTATGGCCACCCTGTGGCCTATCATAGTGAGACACTATTAGATGTTGTCCGTAAGTACCCAACTTATGACAAATAAATGTACTCCATTGTGCAAGCATGCCACTAGTGGAGACACTACATTCTTAGGAAGGAGATAGTCATCCACACTGATCATAAGCCACTGCAGTTCATGCAAACACAAGGAAACTTGAAAAATGACCTCCATCAAAAGTGGTCCACATACTTGCAACAATTCCACCTCAACATCAATTATAAAACAGGAAGCACCAATCGCATCGTTGATTGCCTCAACATATTACCTATCACCACACTCACCATATTTCTAGACTCTTGAGGCCATGAGACCTCTGGATGGCCCCAAATCTATGTGATAGACCCATACTTCACCACCACCTACCAAATGTTGGGGGAAAATGAAGTTGTTGATAATTTCCATGTTTAGGATGGGTTGTTGTGTCGTCTGGACCATATATGTGTTCCATCAAGCAAGCGAGTGAAGATGGTCTGGGAAGCCCACTACAGTCAGGTGGTAGGACACTTTCACATCAAAAAGAAAGTGGTGATGCTACAGAAACATTTCTATAGGTCGAAACTTTGATAGTAGGTCAGCAAGTATATGATGCTCTGCACTGCCTGCATGATTTCCAAACCAAACACTAAGAAACATGGTATGTACACCCCTCTTCCTACTCCTGATAGGCCATGGGAATCCATATTAATGGACTACATGTCATGCCTCCCATCCACCAAGCGGGGAAATGACTGTGTTTTTGTGGTTGATGATCACTTTTCTAAGATGGTGATTTTGGTTGCCTGAAAGAAGAACATCATAGCAGAGGCCACTAACAAGCTATTATTTAAATGAGTCTAGGTACATTTTGGAATCCCACAAACCATTGTCTCAAATCGGGACAGAATATTTCTCAGCACATTCTCCTTGAGCCTTTGGTCACTGGTGGACACCAATCTCACCAAATCCATGACCTTCCACCTTCATATAGATGGCCAAACCGAGGTCGTAAATTGAATGATTGTGCATATCCTTCACATGTATAATTCACAACACCCTCTCACATGGGATGAGAGCCTTCCCTATTTCCATCATAGCTAAAACCAAGCCCTGCATAGCTCAACTGGCCATAGACCCTTTTAGGTGGGGTTGGGATTCCAGCCATTGAGTTCCATAGATGTTGCACTTCCCCTTGCGATCACCTTGATTGACTCATATCCTAATCCAATGGAAGCTTAAAAAGACATTAAGTTTATTGAGAGGATCCATCACATCTGCCAATAGGTTTAGGATATCCTACACAAGTCCAATGACAAGTACAAAGAATGCCATGATCAACATCGGGTGCCACATAAGTTTCAGGTGGGCAACAAAGCTTGGTTTCACTTGCAGAAAGAACACCTTACAGGACCCCATCGGAATATTCTCTCACTCCATTATGGGTCATACACCATAACCAAGGCTATGGGGGATAATGATTTTCATCTCAACATTCCTCCTTTCCTTGGCCTGCACCCAGTGTTCAACGTCGATTTCCTTCGCCCTTATTTCCCACCATTATTGGACACCTGAAAAGTAGTAGAAAAACTGACACCAAAAAATCTCAACCCCAACTACATACAATAGGAATTCAATGATCCAATTATGGACACACATATCAAGGGCACTCAACAACAAAGGATCAATCTTTATCGAGTCATCAAAGAAAGGCAGCTTCTGCACCAAGGCAAGTGACTCACCCGGGGCCAAATTTAATAGAGATTTCCTCATCTGATGGGGGAACTCAATGCAAAGGATACCATTTCCTCCTAAGGATGGAGGATTGATCCAGGTGGATATCGGTGGCCAAACACCTTTTCCAACTGGCTCAAAATAGTTTTTTGGCAATTTTGGCAATTTACTATTTTTAGCAGTTTTAACTTCGAGGGCCATTTTGAGGGCCTAAATGAAGGTTTTTTGGGATAGAGATTCTCAATTATAACCAAAGGCATGATTGATCCCCCAAAATGAATCTCCTTGGTGATACCTTTCGAATGGGCTATCATACTCCTAAAACTGATATCGTATGCAAACGTTACGACCACGAGAAGTTAATGTACTAACTTACCCAAACAAGGCCCACATGACTTTTGGCATTTCATCTCCTAGGGTTAGGTTTTTTGAAGTATAGGGTTTTTGGCATTCCTTTTTATTGTAAAAATGCCTTCAAATCCTCATTGTAATCATATTCTTATTAATGAGAATAGTCATCACATCTCTTCTCAGAGATAAGCCGCCACCATTCTAGCAAGCTTGTTTCCACTGCATTTTACAGTTTCAGTTTATTTCCTTATTGAATAGAAACCATTTTTATTGTATCTCTGTTATTTTGTGTTAAGTACCTGTTAATAATTTGTACTCATTTCATTCCACTCATAAAATCTGGATCAGTGGTATCAAAGCGGTATGCTACTTGTCGTCTTAATGCATGTCCCCAACGAGGTCGGAGTACAAAGAGTTGGGTCTCGATCTTGTTTCTCTTGAGGACAAAAGCTCTCGCATGCCCAAGCAAAATCTCATGGCAGGAGAAAAGAAAGATGACAGGAAAAGAGATCCTTTCAAACTGTTGATTGTGGAATCCCTCACACAATAAAGGAATGAGATGATGGATAGTTTCGCACAAATCCTTTGGTGACTAACAACAGGCGACGCATCTTCTTCGAGCGGAGGTGTCGCCTCCTTCAAGGTACAAATAAACTTCGATATTCCTATATTTGAAGTCACATAGATGCATATGCTATAGAAAAGTGGTTGAATCTACTAGAAGGGTATTTGTTTGGCCATAACTTTTCGAATAAATAAAATATTACTTTTTCACTCCTCAAAGTCGTTCCCCATGTCAAAGATTGGTGGGAAACCTTTTGTGAACAAGAGGAAATAGAGGAACCCTCATTATTTACAATCATGGCCACTTGGGAATCCTTCAGGGATGTGATTAAGGAACAATACTTCCCTGCCAGAAGTCATGACAACTTGTATACCAAATGGACCACACTGCGGTAAGAAAGAGACCAAGCAGTGCCAGATTTCACAAATATCTTCCATACCTTGCCCACCAAGCTGGGTATCAAAGATTCAGAGTGAAATTTGGTGATCAAGTATTGCGGTGCTCTGCATAGATACATCCAGACTGAAATGGAATTTCTAGACATATCATCCTTGGGCATGGCTTACTGATATGCCATCAAAATCAAGTAGAAGCTCAAACAAAAGATGCGACAATTTGGGCCAGGGAACCCCTCACAAAAAAATCTGGGAAAGGGTGGCTCCAACCCACAGAACAAAGGATATAGAAAATATGGACAGTATCAGGAGAAGTAGTCCAAGACACAAGCAAAGAAGGACACAGGGAATACAAAAAAGGATACCGAGAAGTGGTACGACTTCCATAAGAGCCCTTGGCATAACACTATTTACTGCCACTCAAAGAATTCATTGGTGTCCGAAGTGAAAGCCTATAAATTAGATGCAGGTTCTGACTATAAGCCAGAACCAGAAAGGGGAAGATGGATCATTGACATGGAACTCAGTGCCACATTGTCTGCCACCAAGCTCCAGCTTGGTGAACTAAACGAGCCAGAAGAAGGAGAGCGCCTCTTCCATTCACAGATGTGGGTAAAAGGAACCCCAATGCACTTCATCGTTGATAGTGGTAGCCATATGAACCTCATCTCAGCAGAGGTCATCAAGCAGCTAGCCCTGTCATCAACATTGCACCCACAACCCTACACCATTGGATGGATCTACCAAGGAAGTGATCTCTGTGGCATCCAATAGTGTCGACTGTCATACATCATCAAGCCATTCAAAGACGAGGTATTTTATGATGTTTCTCCTATCAAAGTTTGTGATTTTATTTTTGGAAAACCTTTTTTATGGAAACATCATGTTGTATATGAGTCTAGGCCTCGTAGTGTTATTATTACTTTGAACAGGAAATTGTATAGGACACCCGAGGCAGTCCCACCTAGTGTTATTTCCTTGATCTCTGCTAAGCAATGCAGGAAGGTCATATCTCAGACAGGGAATTTTTTCTTCTTTGTAATTCGCTCTCAGACTAAGAGAAATATTACAGCCACATCTAGGGTCTCTACATCCGATCTCTCCACATAGTAGAAGTAAGTAGATAAGGTCATGGAAGAATACTCAGATATATTCTCCTCACTTACTGGGGTACCTCTACACTACCAGATCAAGCACCCCATCGATTTGACCCCCGACGTGCTACTACCCAATGGGCTAGTCTATCCCCACTCTTTTTTAGAGAATGAGGAGATCAAGCGACAAATCCAATAACTACTCCACAAGGGGCACATTTGTCCCAGCTCATAACCTTGTGGGAACCCAATCATGTTGGTACAGAATAAAGATGGAACCTGGTGACTCTGCATTGATTACCAGGCTCTGAATAAAACATCAAGTATAAAACATGAAACATCAATCATTCCACTGATTACCTCAGTAGACCACCAGTTGCAACACTCACCACGGTGCTAGAGCGTTGAGGCCATGAGACCTCTAGATGGACCCAACTCTATGAGACAGACCCAAACTTTTCCACCACCTACCAAATGTTGGGGGAAAATGTAGTTGTCAATAATTTCCATCTTCGGGATGGGTTGTTGTTTTGTCTAGGCCATATCTGTGATCCATCAAGTGAGTGAGTGAAGCTGATCTGGGAATCCCACTATAGTTGGGTGGTAGGACACTTTAAGTATATTAGGTCCTTCACTTCCTACGCGATTTCTAAACCAACCACTAATAAATAGGGTCTGTAAACCCCTCTTCCTACTCCTGACAGGCCATGGGAATCCATCTCAATGGACTACATGTCAGACCTCCAATCCACCAAGTAGGGAAATGACTATGTTTTTGTGGTTGTTGATCACTTTTCTATGATGGTGATTTTGGTTCCCTACAAGAAGAACATCATAGCAGAGGCCACTGCCAAGCTCTTCTTTGAACAAGTCTGGGTACATTTTGGAATCCCACAAACTATTGTCTCATATCAGGACAGTTGATTTCTCAACACATTTTGGTTGAGCCTTTGGTCACTACTGGACACCAAGCTCACCAAATCCATGACCTTCCACCCTTAGACAGATGGCCAAACCAAGGTCATAAATCGAATGATTATGCATATCCTTTGCATGTATAGTTCAAAAAACCCTCACACATGGGATGAGATCCTTCCCTATGTACAACATAGCTACAACCGAGACCTGCATAGCTCAACCGGACACAACCCATTTCAGGTGGGGTTGGGATTCCAACCATTGGGTCCCATAGATGTTTCACTTCCCCTTGTGGTCACCTCGACTGAATCATATCCTTCTCCAAATGAAGCTGAAAAAGACACCCATTTCATCGAGTGGATCCATCACATTTTCCAATAGGTTCAGGATATCCCACAGAAGTCCAATGACAAGTACAAATAGTTCCATGATCAACATTGGGTGCCACATAAGTTTTAGGTGGATGATAAATTTTGGTTGCACTTGTAGAAAGAACGCCTTACAGGCCCCCATCAGAATATTCACCCACTCTATTATGGGTTTACACCATCACCAAAGTTGTGGGGGATAATGATTTTCAGCTCAACATTCCTCCTTTCCTTGGCCTGCACTAAGTGTTCAACATGGATCTCCTTCGCCCTTATTTCCCACCATTATTGGACACCTCAGAAGTAGAAGAACAACTAACACTAACAGAGCTCAACCTTGACTACATATAATAGGCATCCAATGATCAGATTCTAGACACACATATCAAGGGCACTTGACAGCAAAGGATCCATCTTTATCGAGTCGTCAAATAAGGGCAACTCTTGCACCAAGGCAAGTGGCTCCCCCGGGGCCAAATTCAACAGAAATTTCCTCATATGATGAGGGACCTCAGCACAATGGATACCATTATTTCCTAAGGAGGGAGGATTTATCTAGGTGGATATCGGTGTCCACCCACCTTTTCCAATTGGCTCAAAACAATTTTCTTGCAATTTTGGCAATTTACTATTTTTAGCAGTTTTAACTTCCAGGGCCATTTTGAGGGCCTAAATGAAGTTTTTTTAGGATCGAACTTCTCAATGATATTGAAAGGCATGATTGACCACCCCAAAATGAATATCCTAGATGATACCATTCAAATGGGCTATCATACTCCTAAAATGGATATCATATGCAAACGTTACGACCCCGGTAAGTTAATGTACTATCTTACCCAAATGGGGCCCACATGACTTTTGGCACTTCATCTCCTAGGGTTAGTTTTTTGGATTTCTATGGTTTCTGTAATTCCTACTTATTGTAAAAAGGACTTCATAGCCTCATTGTAATCATCTTCTTGTGAATGAGCGCAGCCATCCCATCTCTTCTCAGAGATAAGCCGCCACCATTCCAGCAAGCTTGTTTCCGCTGCATTTTACAGTTTCATCTTATTTCCTTATTGAATAGAAAACCAGTTTTATTGTATCTCTATTATTTTGTGTTAAGTACTTGTTAATAATTTGTATCATAAAATTTGGATCAGTGGTATCAGAGCGGTGTACTCCTTGTCATCTTAATGCATGTCCCCAATGAGGTCGGAGTACAAAGAGTTGGGTCTCGATCTTGTTTCTCTTGAGGACAAAATATTTTGCATGCCCAAGCAACCTCTCATGGCAGGAGAAAAGAAAGATGATGGGATAGGAGATCCTTTCAAACTGTTGATTGAGGAATACCTCACACAATAAAGGAATGAGATGATGGATAGTTTCGTGCAAATCCTTCGGTGGCTACCAACAAGCGACGCATCTTCTTCAAGTGGAGGCGCCGCCACCTTCAAGGTACAAATAAAATTTGGTATTCCTATATTTGAAGGCCAGATAGACACAGATGTTGTATACAAGTGGTTGAATATACTAGAAGGGTATTTTTCTGTCCATAACTTTTCAAATAAATAAAATATTATTTTTGCGCTGCCCAAAGTCGTTCCCCATGTCAAAGATTGGTGGGAAACCTTCTGTGAGCAAAAGGAAATGGATGAACTCTCATTATTTACAATCACGACCACTTGGGAATCCTTCAAGGATGTTATTAAGGAACAATACTACCATGTCATAAGTTATGATGACTTGTATACCAAATGGACCACACTGCGGCAAGAAAGAGACCAAGCAGTGCTAGATTTCACAAATATCTTCCATACCTTGCGCACCAATATGGGTATCAAAGATTCAGAGCAACATTTGGTGATAAAGTATCTTGGTTCTCTACATAGATACTTCCAAGCCAAAATGGAATTTTGAACATCTCATCCTTGGGCGTGGCCTACAGATATGCCGTTAAAATCGATCAAAAGATCAAACAAAAGACGCAGAAATTTGGGCCTGGGAACCCCGCACAACAAAAGCCAGAAAAGGGTAGCTCCAACCCACAGAAAAAAGGACATATAAAATATGGACAATATTAGGACAACTATTCCAAGCCACAAGAAAATAAGGACACAGGAAAGACAAATAAATATACCGAGAAGTGGTGCAAGTTCCATAAGATCCCTTGGCATAACACTACTCATTGTCGCTCAAAGAAGTCATTGGTGGCCGAAGTGAAATCCTCTGAATCAGATGGGGGTTTTGAATATAAGCCAGAATCAGAAAGGGGAATATGGATCATTGACGTGGAACCCAGTGCCACCTTTTCTACCACCAAGATCCAGCCTGGTGAATCACATGAGCCATAAGAAGGAGAACACCTCTTCCATTCATAGATGTGGGCAAAAGGCACCCTGTTGCACTCCATCGTTGATAGCGGTAGCCAAAAGAACCTCATCTCAATAGATGTTTTCAAGTGGTTGGCCTTGTTGAGAACATCGCACCCACAAACCTACACCATTGGATATCTCCTCTAAGGAAGCGATCTCCACATCAACCAACAGTGTCGACTGTCATACAACATAAAGTTCTTCAAAGACAAGGTATTGTGTGATGTTTCTCCTCTTGATGTTTGTGATGTTATTTTGGGAAAACCTTATTTATGGAAACATCATGCTATATATGAGTCTAGGCCTCGTAGTGTTATTATTACTTTGAACAAGAAATTGTACAGGATACCCGAGGCAGTCCCAAATAGTGTTATTTCCTTGATCTATGCTAAGCAATGCAAGAAGGTCATCTCTCAGATGGGGATTTTTTTCTTCTTCGTAATTCACTCTCAGAATAAGAGAAATATCATAGCCACATATAGGGTCTTTGCGACTGACCTCTCCACACATCAGAAGCAAGTAGATAAGGTCATGGAAGAATACTCAGATATCTTCTCCTCACCTACCGGGGTACCTTTGCACTACCAGTTCAAGCACCCCATCATTCTGAACCCTGACGCATCACTTCCCAATGGGTTAGTCTATCACCACTCTCTGTTAGAGAATGAGGAGATCAAGCGATAGATCTAAGAAATTCTCCACAAGGGGAACATTCATCTGAGATCATCACCTTGCGAGAGCCCAATCGTGTTGGTACAGAAGAAATATGGAACCTAGTGACTATGCATTGATTACTGAGCTCTGAATAAAATCACAGTCGGAAACTGGTACATGATTCCCTAAATCGATGACCTCCTTGATCAACTCACAGGGTGAAAATACTTCAGTAAGATTGATCTGAAGTTTGTATACCACCAGGTCTCGATAAAACAGACAGATGTATGGAATACTACCTTCAAGTCAAAGGAAGGCCTTTTTGAATGGTTGGTCATGCCCTTTGGTTTGACAAATGCACCAACCACTTTCATGAGGTTGATGGACGATATCCTATGACCATTAACCAATAATATTGTAGTGTTGTATCTAGATGACATTCTCATTTATAGAAAGACTTGAGTTGAACACTTGCATCATATTCAACAGGTTTTTCACACCCTTGTTATAACCCTAATTTGCACTAGACATGCTTACTTGGCATCAGGCCATCTCAGATTCCTTCTTTACCAAAACACTATTGAACAACTCTTCTTAAAAACCGCTTTTATAAACTCCCATGTGCCCTGCTCCATTACTGCACATGTGTACATGCTAGCTGACCTAAAACAACCCACGTGTACCTACAAAAGCACGAAAAAAGGAAAGTTGTTAACGAAACACACATCTTTGGGTAAGTTAACTAAACCTTTCAGCCATGCATGGTCAATCATTCGACCAAATACCTAGCTCCTTCTAACCTATCAAAGAAGGGGTAGGGGTCCCATTTGAAAGGAGGAGAATCATAGTAAAGAAACTATACTTGATTAAGCATTCCCTTTGTCCCAGCCTTTAGCCATCCTTGTGCAAAGAGAATTATAGAGAAAAGAAGTTGGAAGACAGTGGGAGAAGAGCCCGGGACTAGGATTGAGGAACATTATCCGACTTTATCATTGTAAGGTATCATTGTGAACTTAATAAAAGAATTGTTTTTCCCATCCTACCATATGAGATTGTCATTATTGGAATATTGATTGTATGATTGATTCAATCTCTAAAGTATTAGTTCATAGATCAAATTCATGTGGAGTTCTTTGTTTGTTTTTAGTGAACATAGGTCAGCATTGGGAGGAGATTTGCAGTCAAAGAATGACCAAGCGCGAAAAGGGATCAACATCAAACACGAAAAATAAGGTATGTCAACTTAATCTCTTGAGCCTTGTATTTACATATGAGTAATGGGGGTTTAGGCATGGGATGATGGTAAAAAGTAAGAATATTTAGGTCATTTTTGCATGCATGATAAAACCCTTAGTTCTAGTCTGTAGGAGGGATTTCCCACCCACAATAGAATTGGCGACCATACTGGGGATCTCTAGGGTTTATGGGAATGTTTTTTCTTGGGTATTTTTAAGAACTGGTTTCATTTCTTGTTTTTAAAATTTATGCAAAAGTCTGAGCTAATAGAGATTCTGGTCTTCCATACTAGTTATCTCTATTTCTTTGCTTGACTGCATTTTTTTTCGAGACCCACAGAGGTAAACGTGGCCTGTATAAGGTCTTCATGTGTGTACCTGCTCCCTACCCTCCCACAGCCTGCATGTACACACTAGCTAAGGAAGTGTCAGTGGCGTGTATGATTCCAAAAAAATTCTTTTAGAGAGGTAGTCATCCTCTCCCCTGTTAGAAATAATCCTTCTCAGGGGTTTTCTGGAAATCTTTCTAGTCTTTGTTGTTTGTAGTCTATAGCTTAGGTTTCACCTCAGATTGGTTTGTTCTATGAAGTTTTCCTTGAATTGTTTTCTTTTTCCTGTTAAAGTAAGTGTCTGAGTCTTCAAGAGATCTTGGTTCTTAGTACCAGTAGTCTCTACCTGGGCTGGATTGCTTGGCCTTTCATTTGTCTTATATTTTCAGAGATACATGCAGCCTATATAAGGCCAGCATGCATGTACACGCGCCCTGACTTTACACAACTCGCATGCACAAGATTGCTATTGAACTGTCAGCAGCGTGCCTATGGAGAAATTTTTTGTTTAAGGTGAGGCAGTCATCCTTTCCTTTGACAAGAGTTATACCTCTCAGGTTTTTGGGTCTCTGTCATAGCGGCCAGTAACTTAGTTTTGATCACAGCAATAGCTTTATTTTTCATTAAGAAGTTTTCCTCAAAATTTTCTTTTTAGAGGGTTTTTAGACAAGTGTGAGAGTCCAGTCTTAATTTGCTTGTGTGTTATTTTTAAATTGAATCTTTGCGATTTGCTCTTAGCCCATAAGTTTTCTTGTCTTTTACTTGTTGATATTTTTCCTTTTTGCTTTGTGAGCATTCAAATAAAAAAAAAAAGTATTTCTTTGTTCAGTTAAATAGTGTTGGTTTGCATTAGTAACTAGGAAAAGTATTTTCTTTCATAAGTTCTTGACGGTTTACTTAGATCATAAGTAGCTCATAGTTGAGTGAAATCTGTCTTTGAGTTTGTTGTTCAAAGATCTTAGAAAATTTTTAGTTTGAAAAGTTGTTTACGATTTGAGTCAAGAAGAA
>WSFP011466321.1:0-18314 GCA_009831015.1 Picea engelmannii
GCAAATGATTTGAGACTTGTTGGTGTGTGCAACATGTGTGAGTGTGGATTGATCCTCTTAGCAGTTTTTTCCTTTTAAGTTTGATTATTGAATTGAGTGTGGATATCTCATTGGGGGTTGAATAATAACATTGAGTTGATTCTATTATGCGAATGTTGTGTTCCTCACAGTGAAAGAAACATAACCTGCACCCTTTACAACTTTGCATTGTTACCCAGTGAAGATCATCTCCCTTTTTCCTTGTATGATTATGTGTGAATAGAAGCGTGATCATTCTTTGAAGGGATGCAATACACATTGTAACTCTCTGTGGTTGCATGAACACCTTGTTGGCTCAGAGTGAAAGAATGCAATCCTCTTGAAAGGGATCTATGTTGACACCCCAGTTAGTAAATATCTCCTAGATTTAAACTATGAATGCTTTCTCTATTTTAAGCAGTCCTTTTACATGCTTTGCTTGTTTGCTCAAATTACAAGAACATTATCACTTGAAGGTGGGAATAATATTTTCCCTAATAAATGAATACATGAACACTTTGTTAACTCATTGTGAAAGATTGTATCCTGTGACAATGGGGCAACTTCTTGTTTTTCTTCCCAATGAACAAGTTTCTTGTGATTTGCTAGGAGCAAAGTATTGCTTCCCATAGATTGGGTAGCCCTCCATGTTCTAGTCTTCACACATACAGTGTTGGAATATCTAAGTTTACGAACTCCTGAATTGATATATTTAATGTCATCAAATTAACATATAATTTACCCAACATTTTTGGCGCTGTTATCGGGGAATTGAACAAGGGGCATGGTCATGATTCCTCTGCAACAATGAACATGCACTAGAATGGAAGCATGGAGTTGAGAGGTCATGGTTAAAAGAGATGTGGAGGAATTTTCTATTTGTACTTCAGAAATTTGTCACCTATGAGGGACGATATGACATTGTCTTTCTTTATGATATTAGGTTTCTTCTGCATTTTGAATCAAGTGATCAAATCAATTTTCCATTCTACTTCTGTAAGAATTTGGGGAAGATCTCAAAATATGTCCAACATAACCCTAAGAATGCGAGTATCAGTATTTATCATCATGGGTTAATCAAAATATTAATTGTGAAAGAGTTGTGGAAACAAAAATGATAATCGACATCTGTTTATGGTTAGGAATGGATTTATTAATGCAGGACCAAGATTGGTTGATTTACCTGAGGAGGTTGTTGATATCCCTAGAAATGGAGAAATAAAAAAGTGAAGACCTTAGCTCCCATGGAGCTGAGGGATTCACTATAAGTATTCGTGATAAGAACATGCGTCCATTTCCAAGGAAAAATAAGCAGCCAACCAGGGATGTATCACCTCCACAACAAAGATTCTGGTGTAGCATGGCCAAGAAAAAAGTTGAAAAATAAGGGTATAAAGGTGACACCACCCGTTGTTTCTTGTCAGTAGTATGTGAATCTTGTGCACGATGAAGAAAAACCAACAAAGCATAATGATGTACAATAAAAATAATGTTTCAAACCCCAGGCTAAGAAATTGAAGAATAAGGAGTTCAAACCAAAGGTCTCTGATTTTCAAGCCGAGCCATTGGATGTAGAGATACCATTGATGGATATCTGTGAAGACAATATAAATCCTCCTAAAAAATGTTTTCTTCAAACAATCCTAGAAGGTTACCCATCAATGAGAGTAAGAGCGTTAGAGAGTTAGAGGATAAAATCAAAGAATTTGAAGTGTTGGACAAATATGTGAAGAATGAGAATACTACTTTCAAGGAGAGATATGCTTGGTTGGAAATTGAAAATGAAAAATTGGGCAACAAGAACAAGAAACTACTTAGAAGTATTAAAAGGTGGCACACAAAGGCTCAATTGTTGACTGTACACAACCAGGTTATGGAAAGGCAACTCATAGAAGAAAGGTACATGAAACCCATTGTCATTATCTCTATTGGAAAGTAGCAAATCGGTTTTTTCCTACAATTTTTTACTTGGACAACATTTTTTGTTTGTACGAGGATGTACAAAACCTTCGACATGGGGGGGGATTTTGGGCCTCCAAAATTGATGATTTGATTGCTAGTAAAACCGCTCATCAATCTATTTATTCCTCATTATCATCCCTATCATCACAATAGTATCAGAGTTTTAATGGAATAATTATCTAGAGCCAATAAGGTATGATTATTCTCAAAATGTGACTATTTCCATTGATTAGATAGCTTAGGGAGATTATTAATTGGTTTATTACTAATGGTATTTTTATGAGTACAGATCCTACAAAATACACAGAATCCTACAACATCTATGGATTTACACATCATTGGTTGATACATAAACAACCAACCTGGAGCTAAACCATGACATGAGTTTTGCTTGTAGCTGGGCCAACATGCTATGATATTTATGGTGTTCAGATCCAATGATTGAGGAGCACGCAAGTCGCAGTTATACAGACCAGGGTAAACACTGCCAGTTTTTGATATGACCAACATGATTTGAGTCGAGATCGATATCATCATGCATATCCATGTCATGAGGATATTGTGGTAATGATTTCATTGTATAAATTTGTCCATAATAGAGCTAATTTGGTTCCCTTGGTATTAACGATGATATGGCATGTGTGGAGCAAGGGATTCATTCAAATCTCCTTACCCACTCTGGGATTTCATTATATGTATAAAAACAATAGTGTATCAACGTAATAAAAGAGTTGATATTAGTGATAACACAAGGGATAAGCAACAAAACTTATGATTCATACTTGAGCTATGTAATTTCCTCTTTTGTTTAATGCAATGAGATGATGTTCAATATCCAGATTGGTATTGTTTATTTTCCAGTTCTATATATTTTCTTAGCAATGAGACATCAACTGGGAGGCCCACCAGTCTTGTTCTCATTGCCTTATTGTAGCAGTAGAGGTAATGGTTTTAGTTCTTTACTTTCTTAGTGTTTTTCATATATAGCCGTTGTAGTTTGATTTTTTTTATATTCTTCATATATTATTTATATGATCTTTAAAGTGTCGTGTTCAATATTCATATGATTTTCATTAATATTGTAGGTATCTCACAACTCTAAAACTATGTGTTCTTTATACAACAATTATGAAAACAACAAATAGAGCACTCTATTTTTAGGATAACCTAAGTGTGCAAATTGGTCAATATTGTTCATCTTTGTGTTATGATTAATGCACCTTTATTTGCATTGTAAATTAAGATAGTAATGTTGTTTTTGATGTCTGATAATTTTACTACTGCAAATGATTTGATACTTGTTGGTGTGCGCAACATGTGTTAGTGTGGGCCAATCCTCTTAGTAGTATTTTCCTTTTAAGTTTGATGAATTCATTGAGTGTGGATATCTCATTGGGTGTTGAATAATAACATTGAGTTGATTTTGTTACGTGAACACTGTGTTCCTCACAGTGAAAGAAACATAACCTACACCCTTTACAACTTTGCATTATTACCCAATGAAAATCATCTCCCTTTTTCCTTTCATGATTATGTGTGAAATAGAAGTGAGATCATTGTCTAAAGGGATGAGATACACATTGTGAGTCTTTGTGGTTTCATGAACACCTTGTTGGCTTAGAGTGAAAGATCACAATACACTAGAAAGGGATCTGTGTTGACACTCTAGTTAGTAAATATATCCTAGATTTAAATTCTAAATGCTCTCTCTTTTAAGTAGTCCTTTTACATGCTTTCCTTGTTTGCTCAAATTACAAGAACAATGTCACTTGAAGGTGGGAATAATATTTTCCCTAAGAAATGCATACATGAACACTTTGTTAACTCATTGTGAAATATTGTAGTGTGTGCTAGTGGGGCATATTCTTGTTTTGTTTCCCAGTGAACAAGTTTCCTATGATTTGCTAAGAGTAAATTATTTCTTCCCATAGACTAGGTAGCCCTCCATTTTCTAGTCTTATCACATACAATGTTGGCATCTCTAAGTTTATGAACTCCCAAATTGATATATTTAATGTCATTAAATTAGCATATAATTTACCCAACACCAACTCTCCCCAAGAAAACATTATTTCATGTCTTATCTACGGGATAATTCCCTAATCTGTCATGAGAGATTGCGATGTTAATGGATATTTTCCATCGTTTTATCTGGACACCTAGGATAGAGTGTGGACCATTCTAAATAGATATTTGGAAAGAAAATGCAAGTCAGATATCTCCTCACACTAGGGTTTCACCTGTGGACCTGGATAACAAGGAAATAACGCATGGGATTCTCTTTCCAAAGAAGAGGTTCACACTAGTTTAGAAAACAACTAGAAGAGCGTGGAGAGTTCTCCTCAGTCTAGGGTTCCATGTATTGTCTTAGATAACAAATAGAGGAGAGTGGGGATTTTCTTTCGCTGCTTGGGGTCCATACATGATTTTGAGTAGAGAATATGAAGTGCATTAGGGGAGTTGGAAAATCGAGGGAGCATCTAAATACAATATCCAAGAGTGGACGTTAGCAACAAAAAGGAACATTGTAGACAGTAAAGAATTTGTGGGTTCATATAGGAATTATACACAATAGTGGATAAGTTGAACTACAGATGTACTGATTTCATAAGTTGTCCAAATGTATGGAAACAACCATAGGAATGCCTCGAAGGAGAGAGAAATACCTATTTGGAAATTTTACCAAATGCCTCTATGAGGAGGGCTGTGGATTTCATTTGGGAAGAGAATCTACGGTGAGGAACAAATATCAGTTGGAACTAGACACCACCAAATATAATTAATATATATTAATTCTTCGCCCAAGGAAGAAAAACATAAGTCTAACTAGTGCTCACCATAACCATTTTATTAAGAGGTATAATCTCAGTTTCATTGATTACCAATAATCCTCTTTTTAATAGAACAACACATGAGAAATTGAACCAACTAGTTACTCAACACACATATGAAATAGAATAAAACAAATCATGAGATTTCACCCTGGAAACCCAAATGGGAAAACCAACAGTCAATTGGGTTCGACTAGGATTTTATTATTCAGTGTGGGGTAATATCCCTGGCTTAGTTTCTTACTTCTCAGTGAAGTCTCTGCAACATACTCCTTCTCTTTTTATAAAAAGAACCCCTTCTTCATATGCCAGAGATAACATATAGGAGGTCAAGGGGATAAGTGGAAGGTCAAGCATCCTTGGCTCTTTAGTTTCCCCAAGTTTGGTTCACCTCCCTTCATTGCTTTCTCTTTTATCTTCTATGAGTGTAGAGAGGTATTTATTTAATGTGTTTTTTTTTTCTTTTTCTTTCATACTCATCTCTTGTCGATTTCCTTTGGTTTGATTGATTGCATATGTGGATGTAGGTCATGATGGAATGGGGCCCTTCATGCCAACATATTGGTCCATTCTTTCCAAAGCCTCAAACCTTGCTCATGCCATTCCTCATAAAAGCATGTGCCTTAGCCAATTTGTTTTCTTGCTTAGATCCAATTTAGATCACACCTCCCCATTGGGAGGATTTTGGTCCCCAAAAGATACCAAGGAGAGATGAGGGAACCAACTTGCATTCTTGTTCCTCTCATACCATTTATCCTTCCTTGGAGTCTATCCTTTGAGACCAATTTGCTACAAATTCTGTTGTCCTATGAGGGTGATCCACTCCTTACGTTGTAGAAATGTATATTCTTTTAACTCTTCCAAAGGGTATGGTGAAAGATATTACAAGCATTCCTTGCGGAGATATAGTCATACTTGGTCTCCAACATAGAGTTTGTGGTCCTCCCTATGCTATTCATGTCTAGTTTTATACTATTTTTGGATCTTCTCAAGCTACTCTTGAACCCTTAGATGTATCTGTCTGATTTTGTCCATAAATGTGCTCGACTTCTGTTCATCCCCTTGTATTCTTGCTCCATCCTATTGTTTCCCACACACAATGTCAAATGGTGAGGAAGGTAAATAGACAAGAAAATTCTTGAAAGGAGACCTATAGGTAGAAGTATGGAGTGCTCAGTTGTACGAATGTTGGATGTATACCGGATGCTTGTCCCAAGTCTTCAGATGTTGGTTGTTGTAGCCTCTCAACAACTATACGAACATTCTATTAACAATCTCGATTTGTCCATTGGTTTGTGGATGGAATGATGTGGTATAATTCAATTTGGTATCCATCATTTCCCAAAGTGTTGTCTAGATCCTTCCCACAAACATGTTGTCTTGATCAGATATGATGGAGGTTGGAAACCCAAAATGTACCCAAACATGACTAAAGAATATCTTGATTTCCTTTCATCTCGAGATGGTCTTCTTAGAGAGGATGAGCATGAACATTTTACTCAAGTGATCCCCCACTACAAACAAGTAGTCGTGGCCCTTATGAGTCATAGGAAAAACTCCAACAAAAGAGATGCTCTCCCAAGGCATGGTTGGTACCGGTAGAGGCATATAAAGGTCAAGTTTCTGGTTACTTGGATTTCTAGTACTACAAAGGACACAAATCTCACAATTTTTTCCACTTGTTCCTGCATATTTGGCCAATACACATACCGTTGTAGGTTTTCCACAGTATTTTTCATACCAAAATGCCCAACAACTCTAGATGTGTGTGCTTCTCTCATCAATTGAATTCTTCTCCCATGACGTATGCATAGTCTCTCAATCTTGTACACCAATCCATATTGTAGGTGGTATTCATTCCCTCTCATGGTAGTGGCTAACCTCTCATTTAGTTGCTTATATATTCCTATAAATTCATCATTTTCCTCATAGTCTTGACTCAAAAGTGTATGAGTGAATGGTTCAAGATGGATTATCACTCCAACCACTGTAATTTTTTTCAGTGGTGGTCTAGACAACATGTCTTCTAGCTTATTTGTGACTCCTTTCTTGTGTTTGATCAATAGGTGAAATTTTTGTAAGAAACCCAACCACTTATACTGCCTCACCTATTGCATCGTGTTCTGGCTCTATAGATACTAAAGGGGCTGATGATATCTGTGTATACTGGTCTCTTTTCCTAGTAAATAATGCTTCCACTTCTTCACTTCCTACACAATCACAAAGAGTTCTTTATCATATGTGGGGTAGTCAAGAAACACTCCATGAAATAGCTCTAAATGGTAGCATACAGGTCTCCCTCCTTGCATTAGCACTTCTCCTAATGCTTATCCGCTGGCATTGATTTCTAATTCAAAAGGTTTATGTAAATTTGGCATAGCTAGGATTGGAGCATTGCTAATCTTTTCCTTTAAATATTCAAATACTCTTTGTTGTTGTTTTCCCCATTGAAAACCCTTCCCGTTGGTAGTCAAGGCATGTAATGGTGTTGTTATTGTGGAAAAATTGATGATGAATTTCCTCAAATATTGGGATGCTCCCATAAAACTCCTAACCTCTATCACATTGGTGGGGATAGGCCATTGTGTGATGGCTGCAATATTCTCCGGGTCCACTCTGGAGTCTCCTCCTCCGATCACGTGTCCAAGATAAATCAAGGACGTCTTCCCAAACTCACATTTTTGCAAGTTGGTGATGAGATGATTCTTATTTAAGGCCTCCAGTACCTATGTCACATGTGATAAGTTCTCTTTTCATGTGTTGTTGAATATTAGTATGTCATCCAGATATACTATTACAAAGGAGTCAATGAAGGGGTGTATCACATCATTCATGAGTCTCATAAAAGTTGCAGGTGCATTGCATAAACCAAAAAGAATTACCATCCATTTGTACAAACCTTGTTATGTTTTAAATGTTGTCTTCCACACATCCTCCACTTTGATCCTTACTTTATGATAGATGGATTTTAAGTCCAATTTGGTGAAGAACTTGGCTTGTTTCAATCGATCCAACAAGTCATCAATCCTTGGCAAAGGATATCGATTCTTGATGGTAATATTGTTCAGGGCACAATAGTCAATGCACTTTCTCCAACTTCCATCCTTCTTTGGCACCATAATGATGGGTGAGCTACATGACGATGTACTAGGTATAATGAATCCTTGCTCCAACAACTGCTTCAACTTCTTCTTCACTTCATCTTCTTTGATGATGGACTGCCTATACATCCCTATGTTTGGCAATGATGACTCTAGAAACAACTAAATCTCGTGTTCAACCTCACACTTGGGTGGCAGTGCTCAAACCTCTTGAAACACTTCCCTATAGGATTCTATCAATTGTTGTAGTGGTTGGCGCTAATTTCCACTACATCCTTCCAAGGATGCTTTCATATCCAACTAGATTCCTTCTCCTTGTTGTTTTCCTCCTCTTAAAAATAGTAAGACAAATTTCTTCATACTACCCATGATTCTTCTGGCCCAATGAGTGATGATTAGAGAGAGTTTGGATTTTTCCTTGTGTGAATTTATGGTGTATTCTCTTCATTCTTTGACCAATATATATTTGTTATCTCTTCTCCTGAAGATGACATCCCTCACATAGAAATATGGGCTTGCTAAGATGACTCTGCATACATCCAAAGGGACCACTTCTGCATCCACTTCATCAACATAGTTCTGGTTGATGGAGAATTTGAGTTTGCATTTCTTACGTACCTTTAATTCCATATCTTTCCTTAGCCATCCTAAGGGGTATGGTTGTGGGTGGTCCTATGTCTCTAGCCCAATATTCTCAACCAATTGTGCAAATATTAAGTTGGAATGTGAACCGGGATCAAACAACCAATCCACAGTGTTTTGTTTCATGTGGATTTTAATGCAAAACAATTTAGTCATCACCTTCTCCTCCTTCTGGTTGCAACTAATTAATGCCACTTCCTTTTTAATATTGGAGCAATTGATCTCCCCTTCCCGTTTTGAGGTGATATCCACCCTCTCCTTGACATCCAAACTTAGCATTTCTTTTTTCTTCTTTTGGAAATGCTTAGGGCACTTCTCAGGGTGAAATTTCCAACAATCCTCCTCAGTGTGACCCTTACGGTTGTAACCTTTGCATTGGTTGGAAGAAGAGGCTACTTCTTGTGTCAATGCCAAAATCTTCTTCTCATTCCACTCCTTCTTATTATTTCCCTTCCTCTTTTGTTGTCACAGTTTTGTTTTCTTGAGTGTGCTTGGCTGCTACTTCCGTTTATGTCCTTCAAGGTACTGTGCCTGCACACTAGCCTCATAAATTGTATTTGGTATAAACAACATTAATTGATGTCAAATATGTTGTAGCAATGCCCCCACATATTTGATCAACATTTCAGGAATTTTGAGAAAGAATCCCATTTGGATGGCTCTCTTCCTGAATTTAGTGGTAAATTATTGCACTGACTATCCTTGTCTCTGCCTAAAATAACGTTAGACTATATGTTGGTGCTCCTCATATCCAATTGGTTAGAACTTTTCTTTGATCATGTTCTTGAATACCTCCCATTCCCTGACCGGTGGCTCATTCTCTAGTGTTCTTGCTACTACATCACTCTCCCACCATGCCAAGGCATGGCCTTCAGGAGTCAATCTAGCAAATGAAATCTTTTGCTTCCATGTTAGTTCATGCACACTGAAGTATATCTCCATGTGTTGTAGCTATTGGTTCAATTTGATGGAATCTACTTCTGTGGCATGTCTTTTGATGTACACCTTGGCCTCCACATGGAAAGGAACATGTGTCTTACTACTACTGCATTCCCCCATCTCTGGTTCAGCCTTGCATTCTACCTTTGGCTCCTTTTCTTCTCTTTTGGGTTCACCATGACCAAGCTCTATTGACAATGTTTTATCACACTGCGCTGTCAACAGTTGTGACACCATTGATGTTAGTGTGGCCATGCCTTGCTCAAGTAAATCCAACAACACACTAGGATATTAATCCTCATTTCTAACTTGATATTCATCAACCATGTGTGGTGCTCTACTTCTCTCTAAACCTGGTGTTGGCATAGGGGAAAACATGGGGTTCAGTTATAATAACGCACCAACAAGCCCTAACTACTGGCCCTTTCGGAAACACCTGCGAAGCAGATGAAGTCTCACTTGAAGTAGCAATAGGGGGTTGCAGGACATAGGTCTCTACAACTAGAGGAAATGCAAGTGGAATCAAGGAAACCACACACAGAGATCAGACTATTCTTTCTAAGCATAAACCTACTTCACACAGTTATATATCATATCTAACATACTAATGCATCATCGAAGTAACATAAGTAAAGAAAACAACATCAATCACTCACAACACAATTTATACATGGTTCACCCTCTCCCTAGGGCTACATCCACAGAACTGTGCTTTATAATATATTAGGTGAAAGATTACAGTTCTATCTGCACTCTTAGCTTGCAGATCTCTTTCTTCTCCCCTCTCCCCTCTCTGTGCACCTAGCTGCAGGGTTGATCTTTGCACCTAACTAAAGATATTACAACACATACTTCTCTCTCAGTAATAACAACAATCACTCATCATACATAATATCTCCCCGTCTCTAACCCATCCCAGGTCCTCTTGACCTTTATTTATACATTACAATAGCTCTTCGATAGCCTTAGGCCGAAACGTAGGTGTCAAAACCCTAGATACCAAAACCCTAGGTGTCTAAAACCCTAAGTCAACTTGACGTGCATTTTCAAGGCTTTGCTAGCCTGTCTTTCCTTCCTTCCTGTGAGGTTCTCCAAAGAATATTATGGTGGCTTTGTCCGCTTGCTGATTTGTCCATGATCCACCTTCTTTGTTGATCTATCTTCCTCGATCTCCTTGTCCAACGACTTTCTTTCTCAGACTTCGCTCCATCTTTTCTTCTTCTTTAACCACTTTGACCTGATCTCAGTCAACCTTCCTTCTGCGCAGTTCGTATTTCACCTTTTCTTTTGTAATATTCGATTTCTTCCATAACCAAGGGCCAATAGGCCCCCAACACTCACCTGTGACTCATCCTGAGGCACTCTGATCTGAGTCTTCTGTTGTACCTCGACTTTAGACTGCGCAACACAACCTATGATTTCTGCTATGTTCCTCCACCCTGTGTGGATAATGTCTTTCTTGTGTTTGGTACCCAGTCTCAACTGCACCTGGTACCTAAACCCTTCTCCTTTTTTTTTTACCGAGAGCTGTGAGGTAGCTGGTTGTCATAGTAGAATTTCAACCGGCTCCCATTCACCAATCCTTCCTTCCACTCCCCATTCAAAGTCTTCAGCTGCGAAAATCCTCCTTCTGTAACATAGGTAACCTCATATGGCCCCAACCAATGTGTTATGAACTTCCCTGGATGCTTCATGAACTTGCTATCATATACCAATACCATATCTCCTTGTTTAAATGATTTCTTCTTGATATGCCTATCATGGTAGGCCTTTTCTCGTTCCTTCTGAACCTGCTGATGGAATCCTGCAGTAAATCTGTCTTCTTCTAGTTTGACCAACTACGCAAGCCTCTCCATAGGTGTTGTGATTTGTGCATAGCCCTTAATGAAATTCCTGTAGTATCCAGTATTTCCCAGTGTAGTGCGCAACTGTCTAACTGAAGTAGGAGGGGGTAGATTGACAATAATGGCAATCTTGGACGGATCTACCAGTAACCACTGCTTACACACAATATGGCCTAACAACACTCTAAAGGGTGAAAACAAAATGCATTTCTTAAGGTTCAGGGAAATCTAACATTGCCTGCACTTATCCAACATTAGTCTTAAGCATTTAATATGGTTTTTCAATAAGCTGAAAACAGTCCAATCATCAAAATAGGATTCCATAAATTTATGTAAAAGCTCCTTGAATGCTTCGACCACCAACCTAGAAAATATGGCTGGTGCATTCTTCAATCCAAAAGGCATGACTGTGTATTGGTAGGATCCCCATTCTATTACAAACATGGTCTTATGATGATCTTCCTTGGCAATCTTGATCTGATGGTATCCTAAAAATCCATTAGTGAAGGAGTAGACTTCCTGTCCTCCCATGTTATCTAACACTTCATCAGTAAATGATGTAGGGAATGGATCATGTAGACATGCATCATTCAACTTCCTGAAATCTACACAGATTCTGATCTCTCCTTTTTTCTTATCCTAAACCACCATATGGATAATCCACTCTGATTCTTCAACAGGTTCTATGTTTTCTGCTTCCAACATTCTCTCTAATTCAATCTTCACTTTCTCCTTATATTTAGGGTTCAATTTGTAGGGTCTTTGTTTAACTAGCCTTTCATCTAGTTTCAAGGGGATCTTCATCTCTCCCCTTTAATTCCATTCATATCAGTGAACTTGGTTGGAAACAATTCATGATATTCATGCAGTAACTTTGTGATCTTATTAATAGTGGCATCATCCCAGTAATCTCCAACATTAGCAAGATTAGGTGCTTTCTCTGTTCCAATATTAACTTTCTTGATTTTGATTGGCTGTCCAATAAAAGGTAGTTCGACTCCTGGTCCTTCGATGTATCTTTATCCTTCCATTTATGCTATGTTCACATTCCTAGGATCATCCTCTTCATTGACATTGATATTGTAACATCCTTGCAATTTCTGAAGAGGCACAGTCCATTCATCCTCCTCTTTCTCCATAGGGAGGCTAGGTGCTTCCTCAAATACTTTCTATCATACAACTTGTAAAGCTTGATCTACCATAGGGTGTTGACTTTCAAATAAAAATGTAGCTACCAAATTCTGAGTCATACCTTGCTAATCTGTAGTGGTGAGGTGCAGTTCCGCTTGAAGGAACCAGTTGATAGGAATTGTGTCTAGAGTATTGATGAATTCATGCACCCACTTCTTTTGAGGAATGTTGCTCCATGCCTCCTCACAACCCCACACATGGTCTTTCGGATAGCTTTGACTTGTGTACCTAACTTCGCATCCTTCGACTTGTTATGAAAATCGCGATGTCATCAAAGTGCGACATTGTATCCAGTTCACGATGTTCCTTTTATGTGTTCCCCACCATATTGATGGAGTAGCTTTCAAAGCCTCATCCAGTGCCAACAATCTCTGTTGTACTGGTACAGTTTCTTCAAATTCCAGTAAGAAATTTTCTAAGTGATTCAAACCATCAAATGTGGGTAAGTTACTTACTATTGTGCCGATCCAGCGAACTTCTCTGGTCATTCTAGCACATCTCTGTGTAGATACTTCATACATTTTATTCTGCCAGTTCTCCAGTGCTTCTTCTGAATCTAATGAACATGTGTTGTCACATCACCATCTTAAATTCCCATCTGTTGTAGGATTAATGTAATCCTGTTGTCTTGTTGTCAGTTTTTATATATTCTCCAACTCATATGCACAGTATTCTTCTCTGATTGGCTCTGTGTACCTGCGACCTTCATCAAGATCCAAAGGTGTGATGACCCTAAGGCCATCACCTTCAAATTTCATTCTTCTTTTCTTCAAGTCGACAATAGTAGAATTGTTGAAAGCCCAATCAATTCCTAACAACACATGATAAGGAAAACTATCATTAACTATCTCAATCACCTCGAAGACCAAAAATGTTCTGACCCCAACGATGTCCACAGGGACATGTTCCAATATTCCGAAGGGGCTCATAGCCTATTGATTGGACATCCTAAGCTTGATGGGGGAATAGATCAACTTAGGTTTTCCCATCAATTCCCAAGTCTGCTTCATCATGACATTGACCTCCGACCCTAAGTCGAGGACCACATAATATATATCATAATATCCGATATGAGAATTCATATGTAGCTCCTTATTTGTCCTTCTCTTTTTGGATATTTGATGTACTTCTCTACTCAACAAGGGATCTACCTTTCCTAGCTCATACTGTCTGATCAAGTTTTGTAGCTCTTGTACAATGCTCTCATCCTTTATCAAATTAATGCAAGTGCATAAGAATTCCATAAGCTTACTTACATCTTTTCCTTCTCTGGGCGAAGCATACTGATCAAATGCCAGAGGCATTCCACATTCTCTTCCTTCTGGTCAAGCCTTTAATGAAGAAGCCTGATCTCTCCTGAATTCTTTTCTTACTTCCTCAAATGTCTGTTTCTATTTCTTTGGATCAAACTCTCGTGCCTTCTCTATAGCTTTTTTGACTCCTGATTGTTCTGTTTCCCTGGAGTCACCCTGTCTTCTCCTATAATATCGCCTCCTCTAGTGATAACATCGACTCTGGGATCTACTTTGCTAGGTTCTGCTATGATTAGTTGTACTTGTTGGTTTCCTCCTCGTCATTCCTAAAGTTTGGCTAACAATGAAAGGCAATCTTCTATGACATGTTCAAATGAGTTGCAGTAACTGCAAGTGGTATAAGGGTTTTGACAGTCCCTTGGAAAATTACCTGGCTACGTGTAGTTATAACAAATTCTCTGACCTAAACCTCAATCCATACCTCCTGCTCATCCTCTTCCTCTGAATCCACCACGAGGGTTGAAGTTTCCTCTTCCAAAGGAATTATACTGCGTAGTGTTCTCTTCTTGTTGTACTTTGCCTTGAATTTTGTAGATATCCCTTGATCTTTCATGAAAGAGATCGTAAGCTCTACAATCCTTCTCATCATGACCCATTGATTTACAAAATGTTCAGTAGAGGTTCATAGGTGTCTGAACATACTTTTGTATGTAATAGCATTCTCCAGGGAGATGTTTATTTCTACATACCTTGCACTAAGATAGAGAAACTTGCTTCAAAGGGCCTGGGGTTCCTGAAGCCAAACATTCATGAAACAGGGGACACTGATCCTTATCGTGACCTTCTAATTTGCATTTGATACACTAGATGTATTCTCTCTTATATTTTCCCTTATTATTTTTTATATCTTCGACCTGCAGTGATAAGCTAGTTAGCTGACTCAAGATTTGATTCATACCTGAGCTGGATTCTGCCATAGGGGTCGATTCTAGTTTCATGGTGATCTCCAACACCTCAGCCTGCGAAGAAATATTCTACTACATCGGAGGGAATCTGATGTGTGGTAGGAGGGAAACAATGAACCATTCCTTGTTCTGCTTGTCTGGGCTCTGAAAAATAAAATGACCTGTCAGGGTCTTAAACCTCTGATCGAACTCCCAAACAGGTTCAACTACTTTCTTCTTGATTTATTTCAAATCTGTGATGAAGTGTGATTCCGACTTGGGTTTCTTGAATTTAGCAATCAACATAGTCTTAATCTTTTTCAGTGGTTTCGGCTGGACAAATCCTTGGACAAACTTCATGTACCATCTCAGTGCGCGGTCTCTCAGGGTACTACTAAACTAAGCTTGTTTAACAGATTCATCGGTGACATTCTTAATACTCCATACAACTTCACATAGATACCAATGTTGATCAGGATCTTCAGATCCATCTCCTCTAAAGGTAGTAACCTAATCTCATCTACCATAGATCTTCCTAGGTTTACTAACTGAGTGTGCACTAAACCACTTGTACCAGTGTTCTGTGTGCTATGATAACTTAGGTTACTCTGGGTACTTAATGCTATTAAAACAATAGGAGGCATAATAATACTTACTTCAACAATCTGCGCAGTCCCTGAAGTTTCCGACTCTTCTCGGTGAGGTTCTTCAGTCTTCCCTTCTTTTTCCCTAGCGGAATCTAGATGTTCCTCGCTCAGTAACTCTTCTTCTTCTCCACTGTAGAACCCTTCTTCCTGTATTGGTTCATTATTATTCTCAAACAAGTCCACCAAAGGGACTTCTCTGAAGGTTCACCCATTGCGCGTGTGTCCGACCTCTATGTCGATGTCGCTTTATGAATTCTTGAACATTAGCTCTCAGTCTGACCCACTACTGTATCTTTAAGATGTTCTTCTCATGCAGTAGAATCTTGATCTTCAGCTTCAAAAAATGTAAAAATTTTCCTCTCGACCCCTTAAAGAAATATCTCTCTGCTTGTCTATATGAATCTACTCTGTCAATAGAAAACTCGGTGATATACCCTCCAATAATACTATCAAACCAGTGATCTACTGCTCTTGACACAACATTATCCACTCTCTTGACCTTCTTGATCAACATCGACGTCCAAACCAAAGGCGGTCTAGATCTGATCTCAAAATGAGTATCTTCTAATCTGGCAAGCCACTCATATAGATCCTTTTGAATCCCTCCAAATAAAATCTCATGTATATCAGTAAAGATATAGCTTCCCAACTAGTCTTCTGCGCTAATATTAGGGTTCTTATTCTCATCTTCTGCGAATTCATTCTCTTGTTCTTCTATCCACTTCTGAACATCTGTTTTTGATGGAAAACACCTTGACATTCCCTCAAGAAGATCCTGGTCCCAACAACGAAACCATTTGTTGGCACATGGGAAAACCCGAGGTTCAGTTCTAATAGTGCACCAACAAGCCCTAACTACTGGCCCTTTCGAAAACACCTGTGAAGCAGATGCAGTCTCACCCGAAGTAGCAATAGGGGGTTGCATGACATAGGTGTCTACAACCAAAGGAAATGCAAGTGGAATCAAGGAAATCACACATGGATATTAGACTATTCTTTCCAAGCATAAACCTACTTCGCATAGTTATATATCATATCTAACATACTAATGCATCGTTAGAGTAACAAAAGTAAAGAACACAACATCAATCACTCACAACACAAGATATATGTGGTTCACCCTCTCCCTAGGGACATGTCCACAAAAATGTGCTTTATAATATACTAGGTGAAAGATTACAGTTCTATCTACGCTGTTAGCTTGCAGATCTCTCTCTTTCTCTCTTTTCTCCCCTTTCCCCTCCCTCCGCACCCAACTATAGAGTTGATCTTCACACCTAGCTGAAGATATTACAACACATACTTCTCTCTCAGTAATAACAACAATCACTCATCATACATAATGTCTCCCTGTCTCTAACCCATCCCAGGTCCTCTTGACCTTTATTTATACATTACAATAGCTCTCCGATAGCCTTAGGCTGAAACCTAGGTGTTAAAACCCTAGATGCAAAAACCCTAGGTGTCTAAAACCCTAGGTCAACTTGACCCACATTTTTAGAGCTTCACCAGCCTGTCTTTCCTTCCTTCTTGCGAGGTTATCCAAAGAATATACCGATGGATTTTTCCTCTTGCTGAGTTGTCCACGATCCACCTTCCTTGTTGACCTATCTTCCTCAATCTCCTCATCCAACAGTTTTCTCTCTCAGACTTCGCTCCATATTTTCTACTTCTTTAACCACTTCGACCTGATCTTAGTCAACCTTCCTTTTGTGCAATTCGCGTTTTGCCTTTTCTTTCATAATATTCACTTTCGTCCATAACCAAAGGCCAATACCTGGCAACAAAACCTATCCAATTCTCCTATAGCCACTCCGGGTACTTACCATATAGGTCACACTAGATATTTGAACTTAGTGCTCTGATAACATCTGATCCATAAGTGAAATACACATAGCCCAACCACCTTGTCTACACTAACCCAAAATTAATTAATATTCTATGTTGCAAACTGAGTCCACCTCCAAAAGAACTATTCTCAACCAGAAATAGGTAGTGGATCTATCCATATGCTTAGGTTTCCTACTCATCCCATTCTCAAGTATTATGTTTGGTGCTACCAACTCTCCCTAGCAAAACATTATTTCCTGGCTTATATATGGGATAAGACCCTAACCTATCATGAGAGATTACGATGTTACTGGATATTTTCTAGCATTCTATCTGGACGCCCAGGATAGAGTGTGGACTGTTTCAAATGGAGATTGGGAAAGGGAATGTAATTCAGATCTCTCATCATCCTAGGGTTTCACCTGTCGACCTGGACAATAAGGAAATAATGCGTGGGATTCTCTTCCCAAAGGAGAGGTTCCACATGATGGTTTATACAACGACTGGAAGAGTGTGGGGATGCGTGCCATACAAGTGGCATTGAAAGGGACATGGATTTGTCCTAAACTTCTGGAGTATTCGTTCATGTTTAATATATCCTTACTAATGATCTCAAAACATCCCTTATAGAAATCTATTGCGAAACCATCTGGGCCCGAAATTTTGTCCTTTTGGAAGTTGTGTATGACATTTTCCAACTTATCTTTTGAAATTTCTTTCATCAGTTTTTGGTTAGCCTCAGGGGAGATGAACCCAGGGAAGATATGTGCCACTTTGATGACGATATCAATGTTCACTCTGGAGTTTGCTTTGAATAGTGATTCAAAGTGTGTTGTGCCTTCATATGCTGCATATTCAAAGGATGTTTCCTTTTATCCATCTCTTCTTTCAACTGACCAGATGGTGTTGTGGAGCTTCCTACTATTTGCAAAATTGTGAAAGAATTTTTGTTTTCATCTCCAGCATGCAACCAAAGTGACCTGATTCTTATTCTCCACTCTTTCTCTTTATTTTGTAGGATTTGTCTTCTTTGGAGATCCAAATATTTATATTCTTCCTTCAGTTCTACCGAGAGAGGACCCAAGGCATGCTAGGACATCATCTCTTCTTCA
>ML876387.1:0-11909 GCA_009831015.1 Picea engelmannii
AGTTAAATCCCACTGAAATAGTGTTCCAAAAATATAAATTTCTCCAACACCCTCCCTGAACATCACTCTGGAGTAAAAATGAGTCCTCACTACTAGGCCATATTAGGTACTCATGTACAATGAAACTAATGAACACTGAATAAAAATGAGGAAAGAGGAAAAACCACATGAGAATAGACCCCTCCCAAAAAAAAGACAATGCATCAATTGAATAAAAAGGTATCTGGTAGGAAACTGTGTTCTTCACTACAAGATGATCCCGCAAAGACTAGAACTTCTACTCACTAAAAGTCTTCGTGAAGATGTAGAAATATTTATGGATATGATGAAGTCCTTTGGAAACCTTTCTAGACTTGTACCTTTTGATCCTGTGGACCCATCTGCACCTGGAAATATTCATTTCTGGTGGAAGTAGAACCAGATCGCAAATATTATTCTTTAGGAGTGAGTAATACTCCTTCTGCATGGCTTCTTTCCATAATGCATTTCCCACAACCTCGTTGTAGAGCTAAAGATCAGAAGATTGAACCATATAGAAATGCATGGGAATTGCAAGTTCATAAGCTGAAATTACATGAGAAGGCTCCTTGTGCTGAGATTGAGTCCTCCTCGAATCCAATGGATTTCCTGCAAGGATTCTTTCTACCTGAAGTGTGTTTTGTGCCTTCTTGGGAATTTGATGAAGCTTCGGCACCAGCTTGTTATCTAGTTGTACTACTTGCTTATTTCCATGTACATAATCTGAGTGTATGGAATCATATCTGATGTCTAAAACTAATGGAAGCATAAGAGTATTTACATGTTGCATTGGAGGTGCATGCAAAGTAATCTCCTTATGTGTAAATAGAAAAGAGGACTCACCATAAGAAAACTTAGTGAATTTATACAACCTTGATTTGTGATCCACCTCACCAATTGAAATGATGGAATTGTCATGCATGTCAAGTACAAAAATTGAATTTGATGTAAATTCAACCTTTTTACCTTTCTAAGTGATCTGATAAATTGAGAGAATATCCATAGAAATCTTTGGAACATGTAAAACATTCTCAAAATTTCCATTATGGAATATCCCTCCTTCTTTGTGTTGAAATATTGTAACTGCAAAGAGTATTCTATTTATTATTGATTTATTATTCATTAGATCAATCCCCTTTTATGGATTGATCATGTTGGGCATTGTAATTGACCAAATTCCCTTTTGTGGATTGGTCAAATCCTAAATATATTGTGCAAATTAAGAAGTCGCCCCCCAGGCTAATTAAATTGGTTTTAACCACTAATAAGACAAGTCAGTCCTGCCTAGTGAAGAGACACCTTTCCAACATGTGTCAGTTTGTATAAATAAAGGAATCCAATGCCTCATTTGATCACTCACTCATTCTCTCACTCACTCATTTGCTCACCTAGTGCGCAAGTTTGGAAGCTGTAGTTGGGAGAAGAAGGAAGAGAGATGTGCATTGCTAAGTGGAGGATATTCTCTAGTGTTTGGTTTATTGTCTTGGCATTGTATTGGCTATCTATATTAAGGAAGTTTTTGTTGGGTTTTCTCCCCCCATGAGGGTTTCCTAGGATAAATTTTGTGTATCTTATGATTGTGTTTCTCTCAGTGATCCTATCTATGCTATGGTTATCTAGTAAATTGAAAAGAAACCTAATAATAGCTTAAACCTTAACATGGTATCAGAGTTAATATGAAGAGAGCATCTTTCACTGGATAAAGAAAACCATCATTGTTGTCGTACAAGAAAATTAGGGATTTTTATTGAAGAGGAATTTATCCTAAAAAACATCTAGAAA
This sequence comes from Picea engelmannii, assembly GCA_009831015.1. Lineage (NCBI taxonomy): Eukaryota > Viridiplantae > Streptophyta > Pinopsida > Pinales > Pinaceae > Picea > Picea engelmannii. The sequence goes on from ML876387.1 coordinate 1,801, forward strand.
AGTGAGCCCTAGCCTAGGGAACTCTTTGGAACCTTCAATTCACTTTTTCAGTGGATAGATCTCCCAGAAAATGAAACCCTAGTTTTCACTAGTACTAGAAAACAGAAGTACCAGAAAACTAGGAAACCAAAACCAGTACCAGTCCATAATTCCGTTGGTCAAGTTTGAAGGGGAAAATTTTGGGTTTTTTGAAATATAATTGCACCAAGCTACTCACCTCATCCAAGTGCACCTCCTGGTAAGTTCAAAATTAAATTCTGATCATTTTCAATTTTTGGTCATTTTCCTAGCTCAAGGTAAAGATGTCTGCAAGCACTAAGCTTATTGACAAGCTAGAAGGTGTGGAAAAATTTTGTGCCTGGAAGTATAGGATTGCACTCATTCTTGAAGAGAATGACCAAGAAAGATTCATTAAATAAGATGTATCATAACCTACCGATGTTGCAACTAAAGCAAAACACCAAAAGGACACAGTTAGGGCCAAAAGAATAATTGCAGATTCTATTAAAGATCACTTGATTCCTCAAGTGGCTTCAAAGAAGACTCCAAAAGAAACGTTTGATTCCCTAACCATATTGTATGAAGGAAATAACATCAATCAAAAGATGAATCTAAGAACTCAACTCAAAAGTACAAGGATGCAGAAAGGAGAAACAATTCAGGAAAATTTCTCTATAATATCACAATTCAAAGAAAAACTAGAAGCAATTGATAATACTATAGATGAATAAGAACTTATAATGACATACCTTAATGGTATTACAATATCTTGGGATCCATTCATCCAAACTATTTGTGCAAGAAAGGAGAAATTAAACTTTGACAGTCTTTGGGAAGAATGTGTTCAAGAAAAAGCAAGAGTAGCTAACCGAGAAGAATTACTATCAAGAGATGGATATAAATCCCTAGCTACTCATAGTAAAGGAGGAATAAAGAGGTCTTACTTCTAGAAATAAACTCATAAGGAGCCTCACCCCCAAAACAAATTCATACATAAATAATTTCACCCTCCAAGGAGATTCCAAAAGTTTCAGAAAGGTCAAAGAAGAGAAAAATATTTCTCATCCTACCAATGTTACCATTGTGACAAGATGGGACATATTGCTAAGAATTTTCCAGCTAGACGAGAAGAATAAAAGAAGAGAAACAAGAGGCACCATGCCCATACAATTGAATATGAATAACCACCCACAAAGATGACGAATGAACATATTGAAGACTATGTCTTAATCTCCACCCTCTCAGGATCAGTGTCACATGGTGAAGACACTTGGCTCATAAACAGTGGTGCTTCCAAGCATATGACAGGTCAAAGAGACATTCTCTCTTTCCTTATAGAAAATGATTTTCCACATAAAGTTACACTTGGAGATGATTATCAATACCCTATCAAAAGAGTAGGAGAATCAAATTACAAACTTGATTCAGGGACCCCAATGAAGATGAAGGATGTACTATATGTACCAAGTTTGACAAATAACTTACTTTCTATCTCAGCTTTAGAGAAGAAAGGCTTCAAATTTGCCTTCATAGATGGAGAATTTCATATGTGGCCCAAAGGAAAAACCATGGAAGAAGAAATTGTTATTGGAAAAAAAGAAGGTGGCTTGTATAAACTAAAGGGTCACTTAGAAGCAACCTTGACCCACTCCATTGAGAATCCATGTGAACTTTGGCATAGAAGACTAGCTCACATAAACTAAAAGGAATTACCATATGTAAGAAAGGCAGTCACAGGTCTACCAAAATTCAAGGTTGATCGTGAAGGTGTGTGCAATGGATGTGCACAAGGAAAGAACATCAAGAACCCTTTCTTGAAGAGAGACAGTAAATCAGAAGGAGTCCTAGAGCTCATTCACTCAGATGTATGTGTCCCAATTCCATCAACCTTCATAAGTGGGTATGTATACTATGTGTCTTTTATTGATGACTATTCTTGAAAAAACTAGGTTTACTTTTTGAAATAAAAAGATGAAGTGTTCAGTAAATTCAAGGAATTCAAATCCTTGATAGAGAATCTCTTTGAAAGAAATATAAATATACTCAGGTCAGATAATGGAGGATGATACACCTCAAAAGAGTTTGCAAACTTTTTTAAAGATGTCGTGATCAAGAGGGAGCTCACCACTCCCTACAATCCTCAACAAAATGGTGTAGCAGAAAGAAACAACATAACTATAATGGAAGCAGTGAAGACTATGATCCATGATCAAGATATTCCAATGCACTTATGGGCAGAAGAAGCAAAAACCATAGTATATGTAGAAAAAATATTGTCCCATAGTGCACTTGGGTTCAAGACCAATGAAGAGATTTTCTCCGGAAAGAAGCCAGAAGTAAGCCATCTCAAAATATTTGGATGTCTAGTATTTGTACACATTCCGAAAGAGAAGAGAACCAAGTTGGAACCTTCAGGAAATAATGGAATATTTGTTGGATATTGTGAGGTCTCCAAGGCCTTCAGAGTTTATATACCAGGTTACCATCATATCGATATCATCAGGGATGTAACCTTTGATGAATATGCAACACTCAAGAAATCAAGAAGATGTCATCTTGAAGAAGTATATGAAGAAGAACCTGTGGCTCCCAGATTTGCAGAACCAGTGAGGGAAGTCATAAATTCCCATGATGAAGAGATTCTAGAAGATCATGACATAATAGAATCTCAAGAACCTCCCAAGATGACAATCTCCAATCCATGTAAATGAGGTGATGTGGCTAAGGGATGTCCAAACATACGGGTAGAGTGAGATCTAGGGATGCATGATATTACCTGTGGGTGCCTTTGTAGAAGGTGAGTTGTACCCGTCATGGATGAAATTTTTTCCAAGCCCTTTCTTGCCTTTATTCTTTCTTTTATTTTCTTTTTCTTCTTCTTTTTCTATTTATTCAAGGGCTAACCAGAGGACACCGCCTTGACGTGGTGACCAGAGCTCACAGTGTTACCCACAAGTACTTTCACAGAGATGAGAAGGTTGGATCGTGATGAGACCCCCTTTCTCTTGGCCATGCAACCAAACGTCACTACCCTGGCATGGTAACCAGATGGTGGCAATGTCATACTGTTAGGTACCCATGAACCTAATAGGTTGGCTCGTGATGATACCCCTTATCCTCTGACTAGGTCTTGTTTGTTATTTTCGAGGTCCCTCTTGTTTCTTGCTGAGAGGCCTTTTATTGCCTTCTCAGGGATCCCTGGGCGAAGCATATTGAGGTTCATTTCTAGGATTTTTTCTTTTACCAGTTGCTTTTACCTTCTGGGTCTTTATCCCCTTCTTCCCACGAGATAAGGTGCAATCCTAAAAACAGGTCAACCCAATGTCCGGACAAGGGGAATGGGATAGATGAGTGGATGATAAGATGAAACAGTGGTGCTATGAGGAGAGTGGACGATGTATTTTTAGAAATCCCCCCACTGGCAAACCAAGATCTATGGGCACAGGCTTGCTAGGGAACCCAGTCAATTTCCCCAAGCATGGTCATATAGGCTAATGTAAGATCCAAGCAGTTGTTAGAGATAAAAGGAATCAGATGCATATATTTAAAGGTTTCAATGATCAAAAGTGACATATACCATGATACCTGGACCAATTACCTCATGGAGAAAGAACTTCTTCTGATACAAGACCAAGCCGATGGTGATGGATGTTGTTGTTGCTAACAAGACAAAGCTGATGGAAGAAGAAAAGGATGGGCCCTCTAGGGCCATGTTCAGGTCAATCCTGCTCTCGGTACTCCATGTCTAGGACCTATGGGCCTTGAGACATGATCTCCTAGCTATCCCTAAAAATCGGGGATAACATTTGGCTCCAACTCAGGGACATGTGCTCACCGTAGAGCGCATGAGAACCTCATCATCTCTGGCATAACCTATAGACCTGCTCAATCTCGATAGGAGCATCAATAACACAAATGGGGTGGTAATGACTCCCCAACATACATATAGATATATATATTAAAGTAAAACAATCAATATTTGAATGTAAAGAAAAGTACCTACCTTTACTTACCTATTGGTTGGATTTTCAATGTAGTCAAACGACCAGTGTAGCCAATCCAACAATGTCCCACGATACCTGCCTTTGTGCTTCATCATAAACCAAAATAGTAATAAATCAAGCACAAAAATGTCATGGGTTAGAATATATATCATATCATCGGAAATCTCAAAGTCTAACTCATGGAGGTGGGTGGGAGGGAAAAAGTGATCCCAATACATACTCTCAGGAGAGTGCTCAATCCATCTCAGCAATGGATTGTGAAAAGTAAAAGGTTCAAGAGACTGACTCGACGAATCTAAATGTTGGCTACCTTGGATGTATCCACAACTTGAGGCCCAAGAAGGGATTAGCAAAAACTGAAAGGATGATTGACCATTCCTAAAGGGGAGGTTGGAAAACTGTGATAATAGGCTTCTTCTTAAGGCACTCAACTTTCCCCTAAAATCCAGAATGAGGTTTTGCCTTACAAGAGACTTGGGATAAGGGACATGTTTCCAAACCACACCTTCAGTGACATAGGGAGGTAAAGTGATAAAAGGGGGTTGGAAAATCTTATCACAAGTATCCTGCTTCAGGGAAGTAACTTCCTCGTTTTTATCAATATCTAAGCATAACTTTGGTTGATAACTTTCTTCATAGGATAAATCTAAGTGCTCGGATGGATAGTCATCAAATTCCTCAAGGTATGACCGAAAATTAATCAGAGAGAATAGCATTAGGTCATCTTTGGGTGTCTGAACAAGGTCAGGCTCTTGTTGCCAGATGTCAAAATTGTTAGTAACTTCATGTGATAAATGCAAAGGAAACCTTTCGAAAGGACCATCAATGTCGTACATGGAATTTCCATCATATCTAATCATATCCCATCCATGTTTCTCGACATGTATGAATTCATCAAAATTATCAACAAAGTCATTATGTTCATCATAACATGAAGGGGTTAAAACATCCGATACTTCTTTGCTCTCTACATCATAAAATAAAGAATCATTGAAAGTTTTGAAATAACTCACCTTGTTTAATCCTTCCTATGTAGGAGCTTCAAGTGTTCGGATAACTTCATCAAGTGGAAGTCCTGCTACCATGTCTTTAGTATTGAGACATAGAGGGTCAATCTTTTCTAAGGGTTCCATTTCCTCTTCACTCTCTGAATCATAGAACAAGTTATCATCAAAAAACTGGAAAGGAAAATGACTTACCTCATTCTCTTCATCTTGTACAGGAGGGATAGAATCTTGGAGGGCTTCATCAGGCTAAGGAGCGGTTACTGGTGCTTCATCCTCACAATTCATTTCTTTATTCATGTCTTCACAGCACTCTATTGAATCATGGGAAAAATCCTTCTCCTTTTCAAGGGGTTGACAACATTCTTCATGGATCTCTTTTTTCACATTAGAGGGTTCTTGATTTTGAACATGTTAATCATTTATGAGATCTACCACAGTAGTGAATCCCCCATCTTCCAAGGCTATTGTGAGATTATGAAGGGAATCTTCATACGTTTGGTAGCATGGTTTGGTAAGGTCAGTGAGCCTACTAATGAGGTGTATGAAAGATGATATACCCCTATCTTTGCAACAACTCTTAAACCGATCTTGCAAGTATGATGGCAGAGTAAGTATGAATAATTTTATAAGAGTATCCTCTCCTCCCAACTTGATCTTTCTCAAATACTCCAAAATTTTTATGATGTGAGAAGTTGGGAGGCCCAAAAATGTTGGAGAGTTGTTTAGCCATTTTGTATCAAAGTAATTTAGGTATCCTTGAAAACATCTTAAATCAATACTTGGATACATTTGTTCTCAGTGTGCCATGATCCCATCACTTGGAAATATCACAGATTGAGAGTAAGGTGGCACCCTGAAAAATTAGTGGAGTTGCCAGATAATTTTCCTGAAGCTATCAAAGGATAAGGGAAAACACCCTAGTGGATTCACCAGGTAAGCTTGTTAGATAAAATTCTGAGGCAAGGCTTACTAAAAAGTGTCATCTTGAGGAGAATTGACTCAGTGTTTCTCAGGAATGGCGCCAAAATGTTATCGCACAGTTTGTAGCTAGGATAAAAGGCTATAAGGTAGAGGGCCAAACTGGCGTAACAGGAACCTATCCCACCCAATGTCACCATGATGGGAAGGTTCTTTCTCTTTAGGGAGGCTAGGCCCAAAGAGGATGCCCTCGGTGACCTGGGGATTTGAAAGGGAAAAGGATAATAGGACAAGGACAAGTTCCCCCTTTCATAGGTCACCGCCAATCAGATAGTCTTGGCTAAACAACCAATAACAAGGTATAACCAAAGAAAAGAAAAGAACTTGCTTGAGACAATACAACAAGGAAACTGATACGTGCAATCTTTGATTAGTACTTCATATATATTAAAAACTATCTGGTATTCAGTATGAGCAGTCTAAAAGTAAATGTTGACGAAGTCAATGTTTACAAATAGCAATAGCAGTAATGTCACTTCACCAATAAATACTAGAATGATACAACATTCAATATAACAAATCACTTCTTAACTCAATTAATGCCTTCAACAACCATTCAATKGCTCTTAAAGTAAAACGTTGTTGCAATAAAGGTAAAATATKCAAAGATGACGTCAAACCACTTAGGGTTAGTAGGTTAGGCTTAATGTAGTTAGGGTTTCAATTCAAAAAAGGTTTGAGAATGTTTTAGTTCCAATTCTACTTCAACRTTTGAGGCTGGAGATCGATGCCTTAGGGTTAAATGGAGTCAAAAAGTGAAGGATGCACAGGTTGAAGGACACGATATTTAAAAGGACTAGAGGGAAAAGTTTCAAGGTGTTGTTAGAACCCTAGGAAAGAGAGGCTCACTCTGGTGTTGTAAAAGCAAGGCCTTGTGCTCTCTCCTCCTTCCTGGAAAATGGCTAGCTCAAATGAAGCACACAGTCAAGATGAGAAGGCTTAAAGAAGGAGATTGTTGCTGCGGAAAGGCTCTTTCTTTAAACCCTAAAGAAAAAATGACCCTAGGTGTAGATAACCTAGGCCCAGGACATCTTCCTTCTCTTGGATTCTACAAGGTACTGCTAGCACAAGGGAAAGAGAAACAAGGAGTGTAGCTACGGCTAGGATCTTTTCCTCCCTTTCAATGGCTAAAGGTTTCTCTATCAGGGGACATGAGACAAGGACCTACTTGTGTGCTTGTCACCTAGGGTTTTGATTCAACAAATTTATAAACAATATGCAAGAAATTTAAACTACAACCATTCAATAAGAAGTTTTGCAGAAAAAACACTTACAATTCATGAAGAAATAACCATTCAAACCCTAGTTGTAACACCTTCCTTCAAGAGAAACACCATAAATGCCAAAAAATCTCTTCCTTCAACAAGTGTGCATCACTAGTTCAGCCAAAAACCCTAATATGGCGCTAAAAATCATACCTCACTATGAGTGACTAACAATTGATGATCAAAATGAGAGTCAAAACCCTCAATATATAGTGTATCAATGACCTAATTTTACCTTTTAGGTCATAAAAGGGCCGATAGGGCCATAATGTTAAAATCATACTATTTTTAAATTAAATGCTAAGTAAAAATCCCTAATCAAGTAAAAATGAGAGTAAAATCCCCTTCAAGGGAGGCACTATCCCTTTCTAGGGCAAATGAGACACCAAGGAGAAAAATGTTAGCCCCCCAGGGGCCTCTCCAACATGCCACAGGTGCCACCGCTTCCCAGTCTACCTCCATAAGAATCCATGAAGCTGAATGATGTCATGGTGAATATGGAGACATCCCAAGCCTTCCAAGGCTGGCGCTCCACTGAAAAGGGGTCATTCCCCCGAGGTCTAGTCCTGTCGGAGTGCCTCTGATGGAACATCCTCTTCCTTTCCGGTGCAAAATCCCTGATCCATCTTCGTCCTGTCTCTACCCCTTGATGTGGTCTCAACATCCATCTGGTGGGCTCTTTAGCCATATGGAGATCCAAACTGATCATCTCCCCATGTGTACCGGTCCAAATGGTACCTATCCATCAGGCATGGTCCTTCACATCAAAAGCTCGCCCTCCATGGAATCATCAGTCACCAGGATCATAGCAATGTTTATCACATATCATCATCAATATTATTAAACATATGCATAAAAACCATAATACATCAATCAATAGCTCAAAGACATTACAAAAACCTGCAATACACGATTGGAGAAAAAGACAAGACGTTCTATTGGGCTAGTGTTCACAAGAAAAGGAAAGTTTCCAGGAAGATTTCATCCAAGCCATGTAAGTGAGGTGATGTGGCTAGGGGATGTCCAGACCTGTGGGTGCAGTGAGGGCCAAGGATGCATAATGTTATATGTGGATGCCTTTGTAGAAGGCGAATTGTACTTGTCATGGATGCATTTTTTCCAAGCCCGTTCTTGCCTTTATTCTTTTTCTTGATTTATTTTATTCTTTTTCTTTTTATTCAAGGGCTAACCAGAGGACACTGCCTTGGCATGGTGACCAGAGATGATAGTGTTACCCACAAGTACTTTCACAGAGATGAGAAGGCTGGCTCATGATGATACCCCCTTTCCCTTGGCCATGCAACCAAAGGTCATTTCCCTGGCGTGGTAACCAGATGGTGGCAATGTCATACTATTAGGTTTTCATGAACCTAATAGGCTGCCTCGTGATGAGACCCCCTATCCTCTGACTAGGTCTTGTTTTTTATTTTATGGTTCCCTCCTGTTTCTTGCTGAGAGGCCTTTTATTTCCTTCTTAGGGATCCCTGGGCGAAGCATCTCGAGGTTTCATTTCTAGGCTTTTGTCTTTTACCAGATTCTTTTACCTTCTGGGCCTTTAGCCCCTTCTTCCCACGAGATAAGGTGAAATCCTACAAACAGGTCAACCCAATGCCTAGAAAATGGGAATGGGATAGATGACCGGGTGATAAGATGAAATAATGGTGCTATGAGGGGAGCAGACGATGGCTTTTTAGAAATCCCCCCAGTGGCAAACCAAGACCTATGGGCACAGGCTTGCTAGGGCACCTACTCAATTTCCCCAAGCATGGTCATGTAGGCCAATGTAAGATCCAAGCATTTGTTAGAGATAAAAGTAATCATATGCATATATTTAAAGGTTTCAATGATCAAAAGTGACACATACCATGATACCTGGACCAATTACCTCATGGATCAAGAACCTCTTCTGATACAAGACCAAGCTGATGGTGATGGATGTTGTTGTTGCTGACAAGAAAAATATTATGGAAGAAGAAAAGGATGGGCCCTCAAGGGCCATGCTCAGGTCAATCATGCTCTCGGTACTCCATGTCTAGGACCTATGGGCCTCGAGACATGATCTCCTAGTTATCCCTAAAAATCATGCATAATAGTCATCAAAGGATCATTGGTGATAGAAAAAGGAGAGAAGGTAGGTACATTGTATTTATGTACTGGTAATACTGAATATTCTATATCTTTAGCTTCTACAGGAGTGGATACAACATTGTGGCATCATAGGTTGGGACACATGAGTGAGAAGGGAATGCAGATACTTCACAAAAGAAATTTGTTGCTAGATCTTAAACAATTTGATTTGGACTTCTGTGAGATTGTGTTTATGGAAAACAAAAGAGAGTCAGATTTCTCAGAGTCGGAAAAGAAAAGAAGAATGCAAGGTTAGAGATTATGCATAGAGATGTATGGGGACCAGCTCATGTATCATCTCTTGGTGGCTCTCGTTATTATGTTACTTTTATTGATGATGCAACTAGAAAAAATTGGGTTTATTGCATTCGAAAAAAATATGATGTTTTTGATACTTTTAAGAAATGGAAAGCTTTACTTGAGAATGAGATGGGAAAAAGTTTGAAGTGTCTCAGATCAGATAATGGAGGTGAATATTGTAGAAAGGAGTTTGATGATTACTGTTCATACCATGGGATTCATAGAGAGAAGACTGTTCCAACAAACACCACAAGAAAATGGTGTGTCAAAAAGGATGAACAGGACAATCATGGAGCATGCAAGGAGTATGAGATTGCATGCCAGTTTTCCCTTACAGTTCTAGGCATATGTTGTAGATATTGATGTTTACTTAATAAATAGAGGACCTTCAATCTCTTTGGATGGTAGAATTCCAGAGGAGGAATGGA
>ML876387.1:26913-38204 GCA_009831015.1 Picea engelmannii
CAACAATTCACCACAAAATGAGTGAGAGGAGTGCCTTTATTTATAAATGAGGCTCTCAATTTCTCTCCACCCTTTATTCCCCAAAATTATATTAAGAAATAATATGAAATCACTTGTCATGATACTTTACATGTTTAAAACTCTCGTAAAGGGGGAAATTTTAACAAAATGTTTTCTAAAAATGCTCAAATAATGTCCATAAATCCTTGAAATATGTCTCCAAATATTGACCATATCCATACCCAAGGTCAAAGAACCTCCATGAAGCATGTGATTGACCTTCCAAGTCAAAAAACGACTCATAAAACACCCCATAATAAAAATGACGTCAAGCTTCTAAGAGGGATAATTTGTATTTTTTGGTACAACATTCCACTTGAAAAGACTTGGGGACGACTTAGAATGTAGAAAGGAATAATCCTTGCCCACTCAAACTCCAAATTCCACCTAAAATAAGGGGATATGACCTCATACCGAGCCAAAATAAAACCCCAAAAGTGGATGGATTCTCTAATTTTCTCAATAAGCCATCAAAAGGTGATCATAAAGTGCATCCACATCCAAAGGTTAAGTGCCAAGTGACCTCCATTATGTGCCAAGTCACATGAGTGACCTCCGCATCATCAAATTAACTCAAAATAGCTCCAATGTCCTCATGAAGTGCCCCCAAATGAAGTCATTCCTCCCTTAGTTAGTAATTTACTTTAAAAAGTTCCAAAGGAGAGAGACATCCTAGATTTTGACACATGGAAAGTGTAGAGGATATCCATGTGAATGAAAGTATCATGTTTTGTTGATGATTAAAGCTATGTAAGACATTCTCCAGCTTAGAAACATGTGCGATGTGGATTATTGTAGCTATGTGAGTCTTTCTCCAGCTTACAAACCTGAGAGAAATCCCCTAAGTGTTAAATTATGAGCTTGATTTCTTATGTGGATTAATTCTTTTATTTTCTTCAATACTTTGATTCCATATTAATATACTTCAACAATTCCAAATCATAATCGAATAGCAATAATTATGTAGATAAGTAAACATGCATATCAACAACACATATACCCTGGGGAAACCCTGTACAGGGAGAAAAACCCCAACAAACAATATTCCTTTATTGCATTAATAATGTAATATCTCTTACAAATATCCACCATGAATATTTGTTCTCAAAGATCTTGCCAAGATGACTCTGACCTGAAAAAGACTTACAAGGCCTTGTTGAAATACACCTTTGATATGCCGCCTCTTTATCACTGATGTGCTCCTCTATTGCTTCACCCTCAACCTGCATATGAAAAATTTGTTTCAAAACTGTGTTGCAGAACTGTGTTGAAGAGAGGGTTCGACCTCTTCTTATATAGGTTGAAGAGGGGAAGAGGGGAAGCTCTAAATAGTAACCTGATTTCATGCATTAAACATAACTCAGCTTCATGCTTTAGTTCGAACTTAGAACTAGACTTGAGATTGGTTACAACTCAGCTTTACACTTTAGTTCGAACTTAGAACTAGACTTGAGATTGGTTACAACTCAACATTACACTTTAGTTTGAACTTAGAACTAGACCTGAGACTGACATTCTTTAGTTCTGTAATGTCCCCACTTTGGGACATCATCACAGTGCAAAGATTTATGATGACCAGAGTAGCCAGATGGATGTTATAGCGAGTACAGGGGTATTTGAGAGACATTGTGGGGTCCATCTTTCATTTATGATCATATTCCATCATTATGAGCCATTCCACATAGGTTGGCTTTGGTTTCGTTGCATTCCGATGATTTCCATGATTTTGACTATTTTGAGCTATAAGTTAATTGAAATCACTGAAGAGGTAATTTTGGGCACATTACTTGGAGGAACCTCTCAGTGTAATAGCTCATTGAAATCGAGAGGAGCAACACTATGGGATGGGATGGCTAGAAGTGACTTTCAGTGGCTAGGGAAGCCACAAGGAGAGATAAGGATATTTTCAGAGGTAAAAAGGTTAATTAATTAATTAAAGTGATTTAATTAATTAATTAAATATTAATAAAATGAAAGTCACTTTGGAGGGACAAGGTGAGACAAAAGTATAAAGGAAAGCCAAGGGCCTCTTCTCATTCATTCATGTATGTTTATCAGTTTGATATCTGGCTTTAGCTAGTGAGCCCATCTCTTGGGGGTTTTGAGGGTTTTCACTTAACAAACCCTAGAGGACGATTCGATGGTGAAAGATTCCACCTAGATTGTCCCAAGCTTGGTCTCAAAGATGCAATACTCTCCCACACCATTCTAGTCAGACCTACATCAGTGCAGGAGGTTCTACACAGCCACATGCACAGGAAGAGGAGGAGGGCACACCATTGGGGGTTTCCAGCAAGGGGGGCACACCATCTTTGGAGAGAGATTTGTTGTAGGAGGTTGGCAGGGCCATTGAGGATTCTATCACTTGGGTTTTCATTACAGGGCCTTGGACATCAGATGTAGTGCTTTTTGAGATAGTTTTATGGCTAAGATTATTTCTTAAGCAGTGGGGCGAATTGAAGAGAAGGAGGGCATTTTTGAGATCCAGATCTAGTCCGTTTGGAGGGGTTACACTTCATATCTGACCCTGAGACTTCACCTAGTGACTTGCAGTGTCCCGATCTATATTTATAGAGAGTTTCAGAGCATTTGGAGGCCTCCTTCAGCAGGGCCGAATTATCTAGAGCTTCACTCATTTAGTGGGGTGCACCATTCAGTGGGGGATTTCAGATCTACAGAGATTGAGAGGGATCTTGGAGATTCGTGCACCTGGGTTGTTCTTATCATCACCTGATCTATCAGTTGGCATATTTCTTAGGGTGATTGGACACTTTTGGCAGCATGGTCGAGTTATTGAGGGTTTCAGCCTTCTATTGGAGCGTGGCATTCTTCAACTGGAAGGTTTGGCACTTGGTATTGGTATTCATCTTATATCCATCCTTTGGGGTCTCATTTTGTATTGTCGGGAGAATTTTGTAGCAGCTCATACTTGTTATCTATTGTCTACCATCTTGGCCATTTGTTGAGTATTCCAGATCGACATCTCCATTGTAGCAGGTTCTTCTATTTTATGAATAAATAAGATTTGAGATGTTTTGGCTTGTCTATCTTGTTGCATATGGTTGAGGTATGTTCCATGGTTATCTATTTCTATTATTTGCTGCATGTACACATGTAAACAAATAGATCAACAAACTGTTTGACGAAATACCACAACTAGAAAAAGTTTTAAAAGACACCAAAACAATGATGATCCTTGCATAATGGCTTGGGATCATTACAAGTTCAAACTTAGAACTAGACTTAATACTTTAGTTACAACTCAACATTACACTTTAGTTCTAAATTAGAAATAGACTCAAGACTTTAGTTGCAACTCAACATTACACTTTAGTTCTAAAATAGAACTAGACTCAAGACTTTAGTTGCAACTCAACAATACTAAAATATTACTAGACTCAAGACTTTAGTTACAAATCTTGACAAGGCAATTCAAAATTCTCTTCATGGTGGATAATGTTTACATGTGCCAACACACTAGATCAATACAATTACATTATTTGCAATATTAGGAATATTGTTTGTTTCTATCTCATAGGAATTTTGTATTCAAACTAAATTTTGCTAGATGACTTGACTTTTTCTTGTGTCTCACAAGGTTTGACTAGGCTCACAGAGGTTGTATGTTCCCCCTAAATTTTTCACTAGTTTGTCTATGCTCACAGAGGTTGTACGTTCACCCTGAATTTTTCACTAGACTGTCTATGCTCACAGAGGTTGTACATCCCCCCTGACTTTTTCTTTAGACTCACATAGCATCTCATTCGTCCTAACTTTTGGTTTGACTCACAGAGGTTGTATGTTCCCCCTGACTTTGGTCAATACCTCACAAGACTGGTTGATTCTCCAAATCTCCCTGGATAGCCTCAGGGTGGCCCATATGGCCTATCATTGGAGAATGACTATCGATGATGCCAAATTTAACACTCCCTCTTAGAAAGGGAGTCATTCTCATCCACACCAAGCTTGCCTCTCAGCTGCATAAACTATCTCGAGGTCAGAGGCTTGGTCAGGATATCAACTACCTACTCGCTCGTGGTTATGTACTGTAACTTTACAGTTTTTCTTTGGACCAAGTCTCGGATGTGGTGATACCTCATGTCAATATGTTTTGACCTGTTGTGAAATATTGGGTTCTCTATTAATTTTATGCAACTTTTATTATCACAGTGAACCATCGTCATCTCGAGCTTGTCACCAAACAACCCAGAAACCAATTTTATGAGCCATATTGCTTCCTTGCTAGCATCACTTGCTGAAATGTACCCAGCCTTTGCTACCCATGCAAAAATAAACCACCACTAGATGTATATCTCAGATCATAAGTAATGGTCCCTCTGAGATATCTCAAGATGTGCTTTGCTGCCACCTAGTGTCTCTGTCTCATTTCAATCACGAACTGACTCATTGCAATCACTCCATAGCATATATCTGGCCTAGTGTGGATCATGTACATCAACGATCCAATCAGCTGCCTATACATGGTGGGATCTGTTATCGCACAGTTTGTAGCTAGGTCAAGTGGCTATGAAGTAAAATGCCAAACTGGCGTAACAGGAACCTATCCCACCCAATGTCACCACTATGGGGAGGTTCTTTCTCTTTATGAAGGTTAGGCCTAGGGGAGACGTCCTTGGTAACCTGGAGTTTTGAAGAGGCAAAGTTTTAATAGTCAAAGTAAAGTTCCCCCTTCACAGGTCACCACCAAAATAGATAGTTCGGCTAAACAACCAATAATGAAGTGTATGCCCAAAGAAGAATGCCTACCCGGAACAAAGCAACAACAAAACAATACATGCAGGCTATGATTCAATGGGTTAGTACTTCATACAACTATCTGATATCAATATATTAGCAATTATGACAATAGATATTGACGAGATCAATGTTTATCAATAATAAAAATGGAACAATATCAATTCATCAATAAATATCGAGATGATGTAGCAAACAGTGTATCCAATTAGTCCCTTACTCAATAAATGCTTCAAAACACCATCTAATTGCTTATAAAGACAAAATGTTGTGTCAATATGGAACAACCAAGAATGACGTCAACCTTGTTAAGGTTAGTAGTTAGTTAGGGTTTCAAATTATAAGAATTTTAAGAGTTTGTTTGACCACTATCACTTCAACGTTGGAGACCTAAGATCAGTGCCTAAGGGTAAATGGAGTCAATTCAAGAGAGGACACAAGGTTGAAGGGAAAAGGCTAAGGACTAGAGGGAAGGGTTTTGAAGTGTTGCAATGGTAGGGCCCCAGAATCAAAACCCTAGGGGAAAGAGGCTCACTCCGATGTTGCTTAAGCAAGGCCTCGTGATCTTTCCTCCTTCCTTAGGTTTATCTTGGAAAAATGGCTAGCATCAAGACACGAGAGTGAGGTGAGGGAGAGTGTTGCAAAGGCAAGGCCCTATCACCAAACCCTAGAAGCAGGATGACCCTAGGTGTAGATAACCTAGGCCTAGGACATCTCCTCCTTCTTGACCTTTAAAAGGTATGGCTAGCATAAGGGAAAAAGTAACAAGAGTGTAGCAATGGCTAGGTTCTTCCTTCCTTCTTCAATGGCAGGGAATTTCTCTTTTAGGGGACATGAGACAATGAACTACTTGTGTGTTTGTCCCCTAGGGTTTTAAAATCAACAAAATTTATAAATAAATGCAAGAATATAAGACCACAACCATTCAATTAAGAATTTTTGCAGAAAAAACACTTACATATCATGATGAAATAACATTGCAAACCCTAGTTGTAAACCTTCCTTCAAAAGAAATCCAAAAAATTCCAAGAAAAGCCTTCCTTCAACAAGTGCGCCTCACTTAAAGAGAACAAATACCCAACAAGGGTGAAAAAATCAGATCTCACTAGGAGAGTGAGTTGTGTGTTCTTTCAAAATGAGGATAAAACTCCTCAATATATACTGTATCAATGACCTTTAATTAATTTTAGGTCATAAAAATTAGCCAACAAGGATTTAAACCAAAGTCATGTTTTTTTTACATTAAAATGTCAAGTTAAAACCCTAACTGAGCTGTAATAAAGGTAAAATCCCCTTTAAGGGAGGTGCTAGCCCCTTTTAGGGCAAATGAGACATCTAGGAGCAAACCGTTAGCCCCCAGGGGATTCTCCAACATGCCACATGTGCCACTGCTGCCCAGTTTGCCTCCAAGAATGACCATGAAAATGGATGACATCATGGTAAGGATGGGGGCGCTTTGAGCCTTCCAAGGCCAACGTTCAATTGAAAAGGGGTGATTCCCCCTAGGTTGGGCTCTGCCAAAGTGCCTCTGGTGAAACATCCTCTTCTTCTCTGGTGCAAAACCTCGATCAAACACTATCCCATCTCTTCCCCTCTGATGGGGTCTTAGCAACCATCTGATGGGCTCTTCATCCCCATGGAGGTCTGAACTAATCATCTCCCCATGTGTACCGGTCCAAATGGTACCTGTCCGTCAGGCATGGTCCTGCACATCAAAAACTATTCCCTCCATGGGCTCATTAGTCACAGGGATCATAGCAATGTTAATCACATTTCATCATTAATATTATTAAACATATGCATAAAAACCCTGATATATCATTCAATAGCTCAAAAACTCTACAAAAATCTACAATACAAGGTTGAGAAAAAGGACAAGACACCCTATTGGGCAAGTATCCATAAGGAAAGGGAATTTTCCAAGGGGTTTCATCCAAGCCATGTAAATGAGGTGATGTGGCTAAGGGATGTCCAGACATACGGGTAGAGTGAGAGCTAGAGATGCATGATATTACCTATGGGTGCCTTTGTAGAAGGCAAGTTGTACCCATCATGGATGCAATTTTTTCCAAGCCCTTTCCTGCCTTTATTCTTTCCTTTATTTTCTTTTTCTTCTTCTTTTTCTTTTTATTCAAGGGCTAACCAGAGGACACTACCTTGGCGTGGTGACCAGAAATGACAGTGTTACCCACAAGTACTTTCACAGATATGATAAGGCTGGCTCGTGATGAGACCCCCTTTCCCTTAGCCATGTAACCAAAGGTCACTGCCCTATCATGGTAACCAGATGGTGGAAATGTCATGCTATTAGGTACCTATGAACATAATAGGCTGGCTCGTGATGAGACCCCCTATCCTCTTGATTAGGTCTTGTTTGTTATTTTTCTGGGTCCCTCTTGTTTCTTGCTGAGAGGCCTTTTATTTCCTTCTCGAGGATCCTTGGGTGAAGCATCTCGAGGTTTTATTTCTAGGATTTTATCTTTCACCAGCTGCTTTTACCTTCTGGGCCTTTAGCCCTTTCTTCCCATGAGATAAGGTGCAACCCCACAAACAGATCATCCTAATGCCCAGACAAGGGGAATGGGACAGATGAGCGGGAGATAATATGGAAAAGTGGTGGTATGATGGGAGTGGACGAGGGCTCTTTAGAAATCCCCCAGTGGCAAACCAAAACCTATGGGTACAGGCTTGCTAGGACACCCTGTCAATCCCCCCAATCATGGTCAAGTGGGTTAAT
Source organism: Picea engelmannii (assembly GCA_009831015.1). Classification (NCBI taxonomy): domain Eukaryota; kingdom Viridiplantae; phylum Streptophyta; class Pinopsida; order Pinales; family Pinaceae; genus Picea; species Picea engelmannii. The sequence continues at coordinate 34,466 of ML876387.1, forward strand.
GTACGATCCAAGCAGTCATAAGAGATAAAAGGAGTCAGATGCATATATCCAAAGGTTATAATGATCAAAAGTGACACATACCATGATACCTGGACCAATTACCTCATGGAGCAAGAGCCTTCTCCGATACAAGACCAAGCGGATGGTGATGGATGTTGCTGCTGCTGACAAGATGAATCTGATGAAAGAAGAAAAGTATGGGCCCTCCAGGGCCATGCTCAGGTCAATCCTGCTCTCGGTACTCCATGTCTAGGACTTGTGGGCCTCAAGACATGATCTCCTAGTTATCCCTAGAAATCGGGGATAACATCTGGCTCCAACTCGGGGACATGTGCTCAGCATAGAGCGCATGAGAACCTCAACATCTCTGGCATAACCTGCAGACCTGCTCAACTTGATAGGGGCATCAGTAAAAAAAATGGGGCAGTAGTGCCACCCCAACATATGTAGCTATAAGGCAATCATAAATGCAAATATAAAGTGAAGTACTTACTTGTACTTACCTATTGGTTGGATGTTGGTGTAGTCAAACAACCAATGAAGCCAATCCATCAATGTCCCATGATAACTGCCTTTGTGCTTCATCATAAACCAAAATAGGGATAAATCAAGCACAAAAATGTCATGAGTTATAATGTATATCATATCATTGGAAATCTCAAAGTCTAACTCATGGAGGTGGGTGGGAGGGATAAAATCCTGCCAAGTCCATCTTTGAGGAAAGTACTCAATCCACTTCAAGAAAGGGTCATGAAAAATGCAAGGTTCAGAAGACTGACTCAAAGGGCTTGCAAACTGGCTACCTAGGACATCCTCACGCTTTGAAGTCAAAGAAGGGATCGAAAAAGATCTAGCAGATGACTGGCAAGCTATCAAGGGAAAGTCGAAAAACTGGGATAACTGAATCAAACTTGCAGTAACCAACCAACCCGTGGATTCTAGGGGTTTCCCAAGAGGAAACTCAACATTAAAAATATACTTCCAAACTACACCTTTAATGGAAAAGCATGACAAAGTAATAATAGGTAGCTGGAGAAAAAGGTCATGAGAATCCTTCTTCAAGAAAACAATGTTTTTACTCCTATCAAAATCTGAGCATAGTGGTTGTTGATATTAATCTTCATAGGGTAAATATAAGTGCTCAGAGGAGTACTCATCAAAGGCCTCAAGGTAAGACCAAAAATCATCAGAAAAATACTGTACTCGGTCAACCTTGGGTGTTTGTGGAGAGCCAGTAAAAATCTCATCTCCCTGTTGCCACTGGTCAAGAGCTTGTTGTAATAATTGCAAAGGAAACACTCGGAGATGACTCTTTATGTCATAGATGGGATCCATATCATAACTATCCGCATCCCACCTATGTCTCCCAACATGTATGAACTTGTCAAAATCAGCTATGTCAGTATCAGTATCATAACATGGAGGAGACAAAACATCCAATACTTTTGTACTCTCTGTGTCATAAGGTAAAGAACCACTGAAAACTTGGAAGGGGGAATAATTCACCTCACTTAATCCTTCCCGTGAAAGAGCTTCGAGTATTTGGATAGCTTCATCAAATGGAAGATCTGCCTCTACATCTTCAATCTTGAGACATAGGGGATCTAGCTTGTCCAAGGGTTCCATTTCTTCTTCACTCTCTGAGTCATAGAACAGGGTATCATCAAAAAACTAGAAAGGAAAATGACTTACCTCATTCTCTTCATCTTGTGTAGGAGGGAAAGGATCTTGGAGAGCTTCATCATACTGAGGAGTGGTTACTGGTGCTTCATCCTCATAATTCACATCTCTAGTTATATCTTTGTTGCATTCTATTAGATTATGGGAGAGGTCTTGCTCCTCTTCAAGGGGTTGATAATGGTCTTCATAAACCTCATCTCTTATATCATAGGATTCTTGGTATTGATCATGATATGCTTTCCTGAGATCTTCTACAATCTCAGTGGTGAATCCTCTATGGTCGAAGGCTACCATGAGGTTTTGAAGGACATCTTCATACGTTTGGCAATATGGCTTAGTATGGTCTATAAACCTACTGATGAGGTGTATGAAAGATGATATACCCCTGTCCTTGCAAAAACTCTTAAAACGATCTTGTAAGTAGGATGGAAGAGTGAGTAAGAACAATTTTATAAGAGCATCCTCTCCTCCCAACTTTATCTCGCTCAAATACTCCAAAAAATTTACGACGTGAGGAGTTGGGAGGCCCAAAAACATCGGAGAGTTGTTTAGCCATTTTGTATCAAAGTAATTTGGGTATCCTTGAAAACTTCTGAAATCAATACTCGGATACATTTGTTCCCAGTGTGCCATGATCCCATAACTTGGGAATATCACAGAAAGTAAGGTGGCACCCTGAGAAATATTAGTGGAGTTGCCAAATAATTTTTCTGAAACTATCAAAGGATAAGGGAAAATACCCTAGTGGAGGCACCAGGTAAGCTTGTAAGATAAAGCATCTAGAGGCAAGGCTTACTGAAAAGTGTCATCTAAGGAGAAATGACTCAGTGTTCCCCGACAACGGCGCCAAAATGTTATCACACAATTTGTAGCTAGGTCAAGTGGCTATGAAGTAGAAGGCCAAATTGGCGTAACAGGAACCTATCCCACCCAATGTCACCACGATGGGGAGGTTATTTCTCTTTAGGGAGGTTAGGCCCATGGAAGACGTCCCCGATAACCTGGAGTTTTGAAGAGGAAAAGGTTTAATAGTCAAAGTAAAGTTCCCCCTTCACAGGTCACCACCAAAACAGATAGTCCAGCTAAAAAACCAATAATGAAGTGTATGCCCAAAGAAGAATGCCTGCCCGGAACAAAGCAATAACAAAACAATACATGCAGGCTATGATTCAATGGGTTATTACTTCATACAACTATCTGATATCAATATATTAGCAATTATGACAATAGATATTGACGAGATCAATGTTTATCAATAATAGCAATGGAACAATATCAATTCATCAATAAATATCGAGATAATGTAGAAAACAGTGTATCCAATCAGTCCCTTACTCAATAAATGCTTCAAAACACCATCTAATTTCTTATAAAGACAAAATGATGCATCAATATGGAATAACCAAGAATGATGTCAACCTTGTTAAGGTTAGTAGTTAGTTAGGGTTTCAAATTATAATACTTTTAAGAGTTTTTTTTACCACTATAACTTCAACGTTGGAGACCTAAGATCAGTGCCTAAGGGTAAATGGAGTCAATTCAAGAGAGGAAACAAGGTTGAAGGGAAAAGGCTAAGGACTAGAGGGAAGGGTTCTGAAGTGTTGCAATGGTAGGGCCCCAGAATCAAAACCCTAGGGGAAAGAGGCTCACCTAGGCCTGGGATGTCTCCTCCTTCTTGACCTTTAAAAGGTATGGCTAGCACAAGGGAAGAAGTAACGAGAGTGTAGCAATGGCTAGGCTCTTCCTTCCTGTAACAACCCTAGTTGGATAAATGTTTAAAAATTATAAAGTCAAAACTAATTAGGGGATTAATTGTGCTAACAAGGTATTAATTAAAAAAAGATTGATCTAATGATATCAATTAAGTAAGTTATCTATTAATTAAAGGTTATAATTGTGATTAATTAATTAATAATTTAACTGCAGATTACCTTTGATGACATGAGTAATAAATTTAAAGAGATTAATAATATATGTTATAAATGGTTACGTACCCAACAAGGGATAACTTGTTAGTCCCGAGAAGATAAAACATTAAAGGAAGGATCAGGGAGAGGGA
>ML876388.1:0-18281 GCA_009831015.1 Picea engelmannii
GTATTGCAGGCTAGTTGCAATAGCGGGCACCTTGGACTGAGCAATTATGTTGAGAATCAGACCTTAGCTTGTCACTAGGAACCTTTTTTCCTTGGTGGATTTAAGCCCCAACTTGGGGGTGACCTGTTGTTGAAAACTTATGAGCAACAAATTCTATGGCTAGGAGGAACGTCTAAGTTCTGTGCGCGGTCAGTGACTTTCATAAAAGACAAGTGTTCTTTATGTGCTTGTCTCATTTACTGTGTGTTTATTTATCGATGTTTGAAATGGATTAATTCTTGTATGTTGTCGCATATAAGTAATTGTTGTTATTATGTTTAATGCTACTTGCACATGTAATGGTGGTGTTGATAGTCATTATTTTAGTTGTGCATGACTATGATAGTTGTTGATAGTCTTTCTTGTTAATTTAACCTTATGATTTTGGTTATGATTCTTCAAGAAGAGGTTGCAATAGCCATGTACGTAGAGAAAAATCTGTGTGCATTAGAGGTTGGAGTTACTTGTGCGCATAAGGAAGTAGTATGCACACACAAGTAGGACAGATTTGGTAATGACACCAGAATAGGTGTGCGCACAGTAATGTTATGTGTTCAATGTGCTTGTGCATACTTGTTTGTGTTGCTTCCATTGTTTTAAGTTGTGTGGGCCGACTCAACTTGGGGTTGAGTGCGTTACTTCATGTGATACTCTGCAGTCTAGTGTTTAGAGTAGAATCTATGCGTTATATTTTGGATTAACATTGTTTAGTAGTAAGTTGAATGATGTTACAGTTCAGTATCAAAATAATTTTGGTGATGTTACACGTGGTTTTCAGATCGACATAAGTTGAGGTTGTGTGACATGGATCAGTTTGGGTTGTTGGGGATGTTACATATGTCCATCTTCGAGGAGACTTAAGAGGGCTGAATTGCATGATTTTAGGATTTTGTTGAGAATCTACCCCTTTGGAGGCTTTTGGAGGCTTGGCGTTGCACCTTAGACTCACTTTCTTTCTTCATTAGTGGACACATCCCTCTCCTTTGGGGTATTTCACTTGGATTATTGTATATGTTGTTTGACCACCCAATTTTTTTACTATATTTTGACTAGATAGTGGAGGAAATCATATTTTATCCCTACCTAGGCTAGATCTAAGGATCTCACATGAAATATTGTTATTTTATTGTAAACGAAATTGAACAAAACTCTATATAAAGAAGTGATTTTCCTCATTATCATTCATGGTTGGATTTTTGGAGCTTCCACTCCTTCGAGCTTAATTGACATATCTTTCTTGGAGTATATGGTTGTTTAAAGGTTTATTTCTTTGTGGATGATTGTTGTCAATTCTTGAAGCTTCTCTATCTTGGATCTTGTTTGGTGTGTTATCCCCCATTTATAGGGATAACTAAGGAGATGATGTCTCAAGGCCATTAGGTTGCAGACATGGAGTGTCGAGGGATGGATTGAATTGTGATGTCCACTTACACAGATGGAGACCTGCTTCACCACCATACTTCTCTGATTCATCATGATGTCATCCACCACATCAACTTGTTTCTAGAAGATAATGGGTCTTTCTCCATGAGGTACAAGTAAGGTATTGTCGTAAGTGTCACTTTAATACTTGAGGCATTTGAATAGGTTGCATTAAAATTTATCTTGATTATAAAAGGTCTTCCTAGAAATTATGCTATTTTCCTTGTTTCACCTTGGTGGTTGACATTATGCCCTATTAAGTGGTCATCCTTGGGGAAAGGTTTGCTACTAGGAGGTCTCCTTGATAAGTCATCATACCATTCTCAATCATACTTATCATTTTCCACACTTCATCCTTTTCGTCTCCTCATCTTTTGGGATTTTCGGGTGTAATGACCCAAGAAGGGATTGTACCTCATTTCATGAGAAGAAGGGATTGAAGGCCTAGAGGCTTGTAGCTGGAAAAATATAAAATCCAATCATAAACCTTCTAGATGCTTGTCCAGGGATCCTGAGGAAAATAAAATGTCTCTCATAAGAAGCTAATGGGAGTCGTAAAATAAATAATAATCTAAAAAATGTTAACCAAGGTAGAGCGAGTGTGGGATCCCTAGTTGTGTTTTACCCTAAAGTTATGTGGACAATTCTATTTTGAGTTGTTGTATAAATAAAAGACCTAGATCATTTCATTTTCATAACATTCTCACTTGAGAATAAGACATTCTTTGCTAAAATTCTCTCCCTCTTTGGGCATTTGGTTTACTTCTCTCTTGTGCAAATTTTTGGATTTTTACTTGTCTATTAGGGAGCTAAAGTGCGCGCTACCTTATTGGAGGCTTATTTCTTGCATGTGGATGAAATTTACTTGGTAAATGAGGGTTTTAACTTTCTATCTTGTGGAATTGGTATGGAATTTTCTGCATTTTGTTGGTAATTTTCATGTTATTATTACCTAGAACCCTTGGAGGAGTATAAGGGAATACACCCTCCACTAAGTTCATCTTATTTGTTATTTGATAAGTCATTTTTTCAAGGTTTCTAGGAGGAGTAAAAGGGCTTACACCCTCCTAGACTTACCTTTGTTGGATTTACTTCTTGTAGGGAGTAAAAGGGCTTACACCCCTAGAGAAGTAGTGGATCCAAATATTACAACCAAGACTCCATAACCCAATAGATTAAAGAACTAATCTGAAATTGCATTGTAGAAACAAAATCTTTGCATTGGAAAACATGATTTGTGGAGATATTTCATTTGTCCAAATTGGAATCAAAACTACTTGCTTTAAGCTTGCTTGAGCCACTAGGGCGTCTAGATTATCAAAGGATTTATTGATTCTATTATAAACTTATACTACAGCCAATAGCACTGCAACAAACTTCACTTTCTTTCATCATTTACTCACTTTTCAACCATTGAAATTTACTTAAAAACTTAGATTATTATTCCACTACCTATTGGCAGTTTACTTGTTGATTTTTATGGTTGGAACTTGTTGTTGTAGAAATTGTTTGCTACATCCATAAGGATTCCCTAATGATTTGCGGATAACTTCATTTGGCATCCCTATTTCACCATCAAAGTTTATTCTTAAATATTGGAAAAATATATGCTTGTTTAGTGCTTCATTGTCCAATAAATATTTGGTATTTTTTATGGTTAATTCTACAGTAACTAGCTCTTTTCATTGGTGATATATATTATTGTTTAATATTGCAATATAGGACATCGAGCTTCACTTTATTTTCCTTTTTATTATTTGTCTTGTATCTCGATATATTATTTTGTCTCGGGCAGGTAAAACACTCTCTTGCAGGTACATTATAATTTGGAAACCTACCCTTGTTGACAAGTCTCTTATGCAAGCCCTTTTCCACTTCCTAACTCAACCTATAGGGGTTTCACTTTCCATCATCTCACTTTCAATCTCAACCCCCCTAGGGTCACTAGGATTCCCCCCTTGTGGTGATTTTCATCATCACTAAAGCGAGGGGAGTATCTATCTAAGGTGACAATGGGTAGTTACTCCCATAGTTGTCTCACATTTGTGGATTGGGTCAGGCTTTTCCCAACCTACAATATGTGCAATAACATTTTGGTTTTTTTTTCTGGGGAGAATTTTGAATCATGTTATGAGCCCTAATGAAACTTTGGCAAGCTTTGATCCCAAATCCTTTACCCCTAGCTTGCCTGGAGACTCCACTTGAGGGAAGTTCCCTCTACCTTTCCCTCCTTTTATGAACTAAATCGTATATGGTGACTCCACCACCCCAGAATTTGTCTTCCCAAAATACCCTTTGTCCTAGAAGATTCAATCCTTCCAAGATTTACCGAAGAAATCCTCCATTTAACTCCCCCATTATCAAAACTTGTTTCAACAGTAATCTCCCCTTTGAACCAATGGATCGTCCTTGGTCAAAATACCTCTACAAACCATTGAATATGGATTCCATTGTTGAATATCCCAATACCATGCCTAAAGAAACCAAAAAATGGTCGCCAAATTTTCCAGGAAACAATGTGGTCATAGCTGAAGAAAACCTCTATGTAATTGGTTGAGACATGGAAAATGAAGGAGTGGAACATGAAGATGTGGCAATGAAGTTGCTAGCCACATCTCTTACTGAAGATGCCAAAAGGTGGTTCAAAGGATTGCCTGACAATCACCTTGCAACATATGAATATTTTGGTAAGTTGTTCAAGAACATATGGGAAACAAAGAAGGATAGTGGAATGTTAATGACTCGGTTCAACCAAATTAAAAAGAAGGAGAATGACACAATGAGTGAATTCGATGATAGATTTGAAAATCTACATAACCAAATATAGAAGGATTTGTTCCCATCTGAAGTAGTTGTATGTCCCCTCTATGTGAATTCCTTTGAAGGGAAATTTGGATTCATCCTAAGGGATAAGAATCCCACCACTTTGGTACAAGCCAAATAACACAATGCAGAGATCAAGGAGAATCTTCTCTACTCCAAGATTGATCTTTTTTAGTATCCTCGTGCCAAGGTAGAAGCAAATACAAAAGAATCAAACAACAATGCACCGGATCCAATAGCTCTCATAGCCCAAAAACTTGACCAAATGAACACTTGATTCGTCCAGACTCAAAATCAGGTTATGAACCGATTGATGAATTTGGAAAGAAACCAATCTGCTCCAAGACCTCCATTTGTTAGGCAACAAACATATGCTACAGGGTGGAATCCAAGGCCTCAACAAGAGGCAGAGGCTCCTAATACTCTAAAACATGTTGGGATGGTCAACATTGAAGAACCACAATGGTGCTCTCCCTGTCAGGAACCTCATTTGGAGGAGGAATGTCCCAAGAGAGTAGAGGACTTCCCTGACAGTATGAATTCCATAGATATGATTTGTGCTTTCCAAGATGATGATGATGAGTATGTGGACATCACACATGAACAACTTGATGAAATCCACAAAAGGGGAGATAGATAAGGTTGACTCATAGTGCTCAACCAGTTGACTGAGGATCATTGGAAATAGTTGAAGAAGAGGGAAATCCTCACTTATGCTAGAAGAAATAAGATTCATGTCCCTCCACCACATAATTTAGTTCATCCAACACCAGAGAAACAAGATCCCTCTAAACCAAGAAAGGAAGCTCCCCCTCAGCCAGCGGGGAAGTTTGTCCCACCTCCCCCACCTCTAGTTCATGATTTTCTTCCAAAACCAACACAGGTGGATGAAGAGATCTGATTGAACATATACATCCCAACCATATTTGGAAGGATGAATATGTTAGTCCTTGTGGTCGAAATGTGCAAGATTCCTTTTGTTTGAAGAGAAATCTTGAAAGTACTAAAGGTATCGACCGAAGCAGAAGATCCTCCTATGATTTTAAATACTATGTATCATGGATGACAAGAGGATGATAATCCTCTTTTCTATCTTTCTCTAGCTACAAATGGTCTTTGTCTAAATAATTGCATGCTAGATTCAGGAGCCTCGACAAATGTGATTTCCCTGAAGGTCATAAACCAACTTGGCTTGAAGACGATACACCCATATGGGAATGTTTGTGGCACTGATTTGAAAAAGGTCAAGGTCTATGCCCTCATATAAAACATTGAAGTGTATTGTTGGACTTCCCTCATATTAGCCTCATCATGAACATAGTGGTTATTGATGTTCCAGATGCTTGGGGCATAATTTTGTTGAGAAATTGGGATGCTACTCTTGGTGGTTTTCTCAGCATGGATCTCACCCATGCACACATTCCCATGGGGGATGGAACCTTTGGGATCTTATGTAGCATGAAGGTGGTCAAGAAGCATGTCATGGATCTTTTCAGCCTTGATTATCATAGTGAGTGTGAGTTTGATGTTCCTCTCTAGTTCATTGAGTATGATCCTCAAGATTTTCCTTTTCTATAAGAATACTATATAGACACCTTGCTTTCAAAGATAGAAAAATACAAGGAAAATCTTGCAAAATTCAAAGGAAAAGAGACAGGGTTGATCCAGGTGGATCTCATTGGCCATCCACCTTTTCCACTGAATCAACATTTCAAGCATATGGTTTTGATAAACCATGATATTCACCCTTTTAATGGGGAATGGAATGTAATTCCATCTTCATTTGTTAATTACATTAATCATGTAATGATTTCCTAGTGGTCTTATGTTTATTCTTACATCATAGTGTTAATGCACCAGATCCCATTAGAACTTTGCAGTTAAGCGTGCTCGGGCTAGAGTAGCACTGGGAAAAGGTGGGTCTCAGTGGCCATCCATATTTTCCACTGAATCAACATTTCAAGCATATGGTTTTGATAAACCATAATATTCACCCTTTTGATGGGGAATGGAATGTAATGCCATCTTCATTTGTTAATTACATACATCATGTAATGATTTCCTAGTGGTCTTATGTGCATGCTTACATCATAGTGTTAATGCACCAGATCCCATTAGAACTTTGCAGTTAAGAGCACTCAAGCTAGAGTAACACTTGGATGGGTGATTGCATGGGAAGTCCTAGTATTTTACATGCCTATGACATTTTATAAACTTAGACTAATTTATCCCACGTGCATCATGGGAATTGTTCTCCTCTCACTCTCTCATATATAATTGAGGTGAAGGAGGCCCTTTAAGCATGCAATGGAGTTTTAAATCTTGTTTTGAATGAAGAGTAGCCAACATCTCTTTCTTTTCAGAAATAAGCTACCTCATTCTTCCAATTTGTGTTCTACAATGTTTTTATATCTTATTCATTAATAGAAGTTGGGTTTCATTGTATTTTTGTGTTCTCTACTATATTTTTGTTTTTGTCTCATTTCTTTCTTATCATAATCTTGATCAGTGGTATCAAAGCAGTCTTCTCCTTATAATTTCTCAAAGAAGGTCCCCGACAAGGTCATGGTATAGAGATTTGGGTCTCGAGCTAGTTTCGCTTGAGGAAAACCTCTCTCGGTATCCCAAGCGACCTCCCATGGTGGAAGAAAAGAGAGATGACAGAGTAGGAGATCCTTTCAAGACGTTGCTCGAGGAATCCCTTGTGTGACAAAGAAACGAGATGGTGGAAAAATTCGCGTAGATACTTCGAAGACTACCGATGGCGGCGACCGAGGCATCTTCAACAAGCAACCATTTCAAAGATGTGACACCCTTCAAGGTACAAGTCAATTTTGATATCCCCTTGTTTGAAGGCCATATAGATGAAAATTCTCTAGAAAAATGGTTGAATCTGCTAGAAGGTTATTACTCCATCCAAAATTTTCACCGACGGTGAAAATATCACCTTCACACTCCTTAAATCCCTTCCCCATGTTAGAGCTTGGTGGGAAGGTTACTAGAAGAGGTACACTGCAGATGAATCTACACCATTTAGGAGAGAACCCACTTGGGTGGCCTTTGTACATGCCCTAAAGGAGGAGTTATGCCCTGTCAGAAACTATGATAACTAGTACATGATATGGACGACTTTGTGATAGAAAAGAGATCAGACAATGTCAGAGTACACCAACATCTTTCATACATTGCGCTCAAATTTGGGTATCAAAGACTCCAAGGGACACCTGGTTTTGAAGTATCGAAGTGGTCTGCACATGTACATCCAAACATATATGTATTTCCTTGACATCTCCTCACTGGGAGATGCTTATCAACATGCAGTCAAAATTGAGCAGAAATTCAAGCAACAGTGTAAGGAGTTCAGGTTGGCAAAGGAAACCCTAACTAAAGAAATGAAGGACAGGGAAAGGAATTCCAACCTTAAGAGAGTCGGTACAATAAGTAGGAAAATAAGGGTAACGAGAAGTCTAAGAAAGACATCAAAAAGTGGTGTGAGTTCCACAACAAACCTTGGCACAACACCGATGAATGTCTCTCCAAACAGTCATTGGTGGTTGAGCTCAAAGAAAAAGAATCGAAACCTTACTTGGACTGTAATTCAAGGCATAATAAAGGGAAATATATCATCGATGAAGAACCCACTCCTACCATCAGAGCCAAAACAATTCAACTAGAAGAACTAGATGAGCTTGAGGAGGGGGAGTGCCTCTTCCACTCACATGTGTGGGTAAAGGGGACCCCACTACATTTCATTGTTGACAATGGGAGTCAGAAGAACATGATCTCAGTCGAGGTTGTCAATAGATTGAAGTTACCAATGATGCCACACCTCGAACCATACACCATCGGATGGTTGATCTAAGGATGAGATAAATTTTTCAGCCAATAGTGTCGCTTGCCCTATGGAATCAAGCCCTTCAAGGATGAGGTAGTGTGTGATGTTTCCCCACTTGAAGTCTATGATGTTATTTTAGTAAAACCATATATGTGGAAAATTCACTCTATTTATGAGTCTCGGACCTGCAACGTCATTGTTACTCCGAGAGGTCATCTCTACGGGGTACCAGAGATAGCTCCAACTACTTCCACTTCATTGATCTCAGAAAAAAAATGTCGCAAAGTAATATCTCAGACCACAAATTTTTCCCTCTTCACGATCCAGTCAAACGGTGAACATAAGGTCATTTTGACCACTACAACCTCAGCCCAAGAAATTTCTATCCAACAAAAGCAGGTCAACAACATTGTATAGGAGCACAAAGAAAATGAGAGTCTTCCATATGTTCATCATAGCTCTATTGGCCACGACCCTTTTCAGGTGTACTTGGGGTTCCAACCATTAGTACCCAATATTGATATAGCTCTTATTGCTGAATTTTCACTGACAGAGTCCTCCCACACTCACACCAAGGTAGATCATGTAGCCAAATATGTTGAACGGATCCAACACCTCCAACAGGTTCACGACATCCTTCCACAGGAAAAGTACAAGCATGACATCTACTTCAACAAGGCAAGCAACTCACCAAGGTTAAAATTCAATAGAATTTTCTCCATCTCCTGAGGGAACTTGACACAATGGGTACCATTGCTTCGTAAGGGAGGAGGAATGATCCAGGTGGATCTCGGTGGCCATCCACCTTTTCCATTGAATCAACATTTCAAGCATATGGTTCTGATAAACCATGATATTCACCCTTTTGATGGGGAATGGAATGTAATGCCATCTTCATTTGTTAATTACATACACCATGTAATGATTTCCTAGTGGTCTTATCTGCATGCTTACAACATAGCGTTTATGCATCGGATCCCATTCAAACTCCATATTTAAGAGCGCTCGGGCTAGAGTAGTACTAGGATGGGTGACCGCCCTGGAAGTCCTAGTATTTTACATGCCTATGGCATTTTATAAAATTTGACTAATTTATCCCATGTGCATCATGGGAATTGTTCTCCTCTCACTCTCTCATATATAATTGAGGTGAAGGAGACCTTTTAAGCATGCAATGGAGTGTGATGTAAATCTTGTTGTGAATGAAGCATAGCCAACATCTCTTTCTTTTCAAAGAGAAGCTACCTAATTCTGCCAGTTTGTGTTCTACAATGTTTTTCTATCTTATTCATTAATAGAAGTTGGGTTTCACTGTATTTTTGTGCTCTCTGCTATATTTTTGTTTTTTTCTCGTTTCATTCTTAGCATAATCTAGATCAAGGGTCCATCAAGATATTAAAGAAAGAAGAAGATAAGAGAGATAAGTAACGTGAAAAGGTCATTAAAGATGTCGTTAATGAAGAACCACCTTTATACCGTTACATTGAGAATATACCTTATATTAACTACAGTGAAGGGAGCCTTGCACTCATGTGGGATAAAAAGAGAGGCAAGCCTAAATATGATCAGAGGAATGATGTTTTATGGCTTGGCCCTTACATCATCAGGAAGATGTCCAAGGAAGGAAAATATTACTTATCTTCCATGAATGGGATAAATATGCCATTACCAATGGATGGGTCTCTTCTCTGACCATACGTCAAGGGAAATTGACCTCCTCACAACCCAGGCCCCAGGTAAGTAGGTAGGTCATCTTGTTTTCTTGCATTTTCATCTTGATTCCTCATGACAATTCAATTGCATCTCATTTCTGATTTTCATTTTGGTATACTTGCATTATTTATTTACATCTTTTACTTTCATCATATTGTATAAAAAAAGGTACAAAATTTTATTTTCTAGATTGGTTTTCAATTTTGAAGTTTCGTATTTTGGCTATATGAGTGAAGGGTGGGTGAGACAACCTATATTTTACAGTTTTTTTTTTTCAATATGTGTGGGAACAAGTTGAACCAAGAGATGCTGACATTCTCATGCACTCTGCAATGAGTACATGTTCCTGAGTAGGAGCTAGATGTTATCCCCCATTTCTAGGGATAACTAAGGAGATGATGTCTTGAATCCCTCAGGTTGCAGACATGGAGTGTTGAGGGATGGATTGACTTGTGATGTCCACTTACACAATGGAGACCCGCTTCACCACCATACTTCTATGATTCATCATGATGGAATCCACCACATCAACTTGTTTCTAGAAGACAGTGGGTCTTGCTCCATGAGGTACAAGTAAGGTATTGTGGTAAGTTCAATTTAATACTTGAGGAATTTGAATATGTTTCATTAAAAGTTGCTCTTGATTATAAAACATATGCTTGGAAATTATGTTATTTCCCTTATTTCACTTTGGTGGTTGACATCGCGCCCTAGTAAGTGGTCATCTTTGGGGAAAGGTTTGTTACTGAGAGGTATCCTTGATGAGTCATCATACCATTCCCGATAATACTTATCATTTTCCACACTTTATCCTTTTCATCTCCTCATCTTTTGGGATTTTTGGGTGTACTGGCCCAAGAAGGGATTGTACCTCATTTCATGGGAAGAAGGGGCTAAAGGCCCAGAGATTTGTAGCTGGAAAAAGATAAAATCCAATCATAAACCTTCTAGATGCTCGTCCAAGGATCCCGAGGACAATGAAATTTATCTCATAAGAAACTAATGGGACCCGTAAAATAAATAATAATATTAAAAATTCCAACCAAGGTAGAGCGTGTGTGGGCAATGTGTTTCATGTTTAATTAGAAGTCCCACATATTGTCTTCAACTTGGGGAAGCACAATGTGACCAGGGTAGAGTCAAGGTGGGAAATGTTTTTCATGCTTAGGTAGAAGTCCCACTTTGGATTATGTTGATGTTTGGACAACATCGGGAATACATTCCCTTAGATTAATAATTAATAATATAATTATTGATTATTAAATACTATATATAATAATTAAATGATCATAATAAATAGTTATTGTTTATCCAAGGGACGCATCCTTTCATGGATGGTCACCATATGTTCTCTATATATGGAACACTTATCATTGTAATAATATATCGATCATATTTCATATGAAGAAAAACAACATGGTATCAGAGTGAGACTGGGCTTGACTCCATCACAGGAGGGCCCGGGAAAATGAGAGTAGAGTAAAGTGTTGGGAGTGTTAAATTTATGGGGTTGTTACAATTTGTATGTACAACATATTTACTTTTTACTCCTACCTAAATTATAGAAAGAATTCCATAAATTATGGTCGACGGTAATTTCTATTAAAAATGTCTAATTACCTAAATATGATGAATGTACTGCATATTTACTTCTACCTATATTTATGCAAAGAACCACATGAATTATGGAGGAACAATTTATATTTATGCAAAGAATCGCATGAATTATGGAGGAACAATTTAACAAAGTCAAATACTATGTGGATGGATTATAACCAAATTAATCGTTGGGTACTAACAAGAGGTATTCTCCAACTATTTATAAGAAAGAAAATTAAAGAATTTAATTTTCAAAGAGACGTGTCTTTTTGGATCAATCTAATATTACTATTAAAAGACACTTGAAAGAAACAACAATAGACACACATATTTTTTTCCCTCTCTTACGTGGGAAGTGATCTAAGGAAGAGACCGAAGTTTCTAAGTAGTTGAAATTTTCTAAGTTACTTAGTGATGTTCTAGAGTTTACTAAAGTAATATTGTATATCATTGGAAGTAATTACCACTTGCGGAAAATTGTCCTTGTCTAATTTAACACTAGAAAATCAACATGGTTAGCCATATGACATCGAGTATATTATGGATGTGTATTGGTAGTCGTATGACATCGAGTATATGATGGATGTGTGTTGGCCATATTAGAAGACGTATCATTTGGAGGGTCACTGTATATAGTTGTGCACAAGATAAATCGAACTCCTTTAGGAGATTCTTTTTTGTTGTTCTTGTTTCTTGTTCTGGGTAGGTCACAGGTAATAGCTCTGAGAAGGAGCCATAATGATGGTCGCAAGAGGAAAACATGGAGGGAAAGACCTTCCAACATGATATCAACGGGAGACATTGCCAGACATGATGCTTAGAGACATGAAGTCTCTAGGATCAATGTACCTAATAGGACAGGACCATGCCGAATAGTAGAGGCAGTTATAGTGATCATGGATACAACCAGTCAAGACCGATTGTACCACAACTATGGTGATAGATCCATGTAGAGGATGCTTTACTACATCCATAGGGATAATATATTGAGTTACTCCCAGATAATGAAGAAGAGCTACCTTCAGTGTCAAAGGGAGCAGAGAAAGAGGAGGAGTCACCTCCAACTCTAGAGGGAGTGTTGATGTTTGAGGAAACATCATGAGACATTCTCCCTGGAGGGTCCTGTGTGGACTAGTAGGGGGAATGTAGACTTCATCCTAACGTGCCTCAGATGGTGATATGAAGGAACCAATACATTGGTTTCACAAGTAAACCTCGATATGTCTTGTGAGACATCGGTTCCATGAGGGAACCTCAATATGTCTTAGACATTGGTTTCATGAGGAAACCTCTATATGTCAAATATGGTCCAAGATGGCATTACCTTTCAGAGGGAGACAATTGAGCCTATTGTTCAAATTGATCTCGTTGATCATGTAGCTCTAGTTAATGTTCCCAAAGATATTACAATAGGTCGAAAGAGACATGAATGGGTTTCTCAGACTCTGCAGGAGGAAGAAGGACATGCAAATCCTCGTGGTACCTTTTGAGTGAGCAAGAGAGCTCAGAGATATTCATGATATGCCGCAACTATGAGCCACATCATTCATTTTGATCCTTCCTATTATGAGGAGGCAACTAGTCATCCAATATGGAGAGATGTCATGATGGAGGAGTATTAGTCCATCATGAAGAATGATGTGTGGGATCATGTTTCAAGACCTTAGGGGAAGTCTATAGTGCCTTCCAAATGGATCTATAAGATAAAACAAATAGCTAACGAGAGCATCGAGAGGCACAAAATGAGATTTTTTGCTAGAGGATTCTCTCAGGTGGAGGGAATAGATTATGAGGAGACATTTTCTCTTATTGCTCGATACAATTATATCCGAACGATTATTTCCCTTGCAGCATCCATGTGTTGGAGACTAAATCATATGGATATGAAGACAACCTTCCTCAATGGAGAGATTGAGGAAGAAGTATACATCGAGCAGCTGGATGGTTTTGTGATACATTAGAAGGAGTATCATGTGTGCGAGTTGAATTAGATATGGACTCAAGCAGGCACCTTGAGCTTGCTATGCGAGTATTGATGGATACCTGATGAGTTTGGACTTCAACAAAAAGTCTTGTTGATCCCAACCTGTACTACAAGACTGTTAATGGTGAGTCCCTAATTTTGGTCCTCTACATTGATGATTTATTCGTCACCGGTACAGAGAGCCTTATTGCTTAATGAAAGTATGTGTTGGCCTATGCGATTGAGATGAAGTACCTTGGTATCATGATGCACTACTTCTTGGGACTAGAGGTGTGGAAAAGAACTGATGAGATCTTTCTAAGTCAAGGCAAGTACACAATTGAGATATTCAAGAAGTTTGGTATGTTGAACTAGAATCCCGTGGCTACACCGATGTTGATGAATATGAAGAAACTAAGTGTGTCTTCTTCCGATTCTGATGAAATTGATTAGAATTTGCACAAACAGTTGATTGGATCATTGGTGTATATGGTTAACACCAAACCAAATATTTTCTATGCAGTGAGTACACTTATCCATCTTATGAGTCAGTGGATACAGATACACTAGATTTTTGTGAAGCATGTGTTGAGATACCTGTGAGGCACAATTGGTCATGGTCTGAGATATACTTCCAGTGTTGACATGAGATTGCAAGGATATACTAACTTTGATTGGGCAAGGAGCGAAGTGGATAGGAAGAGCACCTTTGGGTGTTGCTTTGCTTTGGGAGATTCCATGGTTTCCAGGTGTAGCAGGAAACAAACTTATGTGGCCTTGAGAACCACAGAAGCAGAGTACATTGCATTGAGTGTGGTAGTCTCTGAAGCAGTGTGGCTTTGTGAGATCCTTGCATATTTATTTGGACATGTGCTAGATACCACTATTATTTCGAGACATGGTGCAGAGGAAGGAAGTACTGGTGCAATACCTTCCTATAGATGAGCAGGTTGTTGATGTTCTTACCAAACTAGGACGAAGCTCGAGTACTTATGTGACAGACTTGGTGTGGCAAAGAATTCCTCCCTATCTGAGAGGGAGTGTTGATGTTTGCATCTTCTTGAGAAATGCTCCAGATCGTACTTCTTTGTGACTGAGTTGAGTTGATATGTGAGGACACTTCTCTGAGAAGGGATAAGTGGGATTTGGGCTTATCCGAGAAAGGATAAGTGAGTTGATTTGTGAAGACACTTATCCAAGAAGGGATATCCCAACGTCCCTTATGGACATCACATGAGGACACATCCCATGTGGGAAGCACATGAGGACATGTCAAGGGATTTGACCTTGACTTCACACACTATGGGGAGTTGACCCTAGTGTTTCTAGAGGGAGTAGCCTATAGAAGTCCACATGGGAGTGCCATGCGTGACATATTATCCAAGAAGGGATAAGTGGGACAATTATTTGAGAATGGATAAGTGGGTTTGGGCTTATAGCCCAATGTCCCTTTTGGAGAGCACATGAGGACACATCCCTTGTGGATAGCACATGAGGACATGTCAAGGGAGTTGACCTTGATGTCACACACTATGGGGAGTTGACCCTAGTGTTTCTAGAGGGAGTAGCCTCTAGAAGTCCACATGGGAGTGCCATGTGCAACATACCTTTTGCTACTACAGTGGTTGTGTACCACTGGTGGAGACTGTGTGTCTCTGAACAATAGTTGTGTACTACTGCAATGGTTGTGTACCACTGGTAGTGGCTTTGTGTCACTAGACAATAGTTTTGTGCTACTAGTAGTGGTTGTGTACCATTGGATAGTAGTTGTGTACTTCTGTGGAAATATACCTCCCTAGCTAAGAGGGAGTGTTGATGTTTCAACATCGGGCAAACCTTCTCCAAGATTGGGTTGCAAACCAAGGGAGATAGGATACATTTATCACACAGGTGTACTTGTGGTATATGGGACCAAGCATAATCCTTCCTTGATCATGACAATGAACAATATGGACTTGAGGTGCTTTCCACGTGTAAATTAGCATCAGGCTGACATTCACTCATAGGTGTGTACATGTGGTGAACGATACTGGTGTGGTATTTTTCCTATTCATGGTGATTTGACAAGGAATGATAACGACTCAAGATTCTATATGTTATTACATGCAGACCCAGAGTGAGTCTGATCTCATAGAGATTCAATTAGCTCAGAGGGAGAGTTGTATAAGAAGTTTCTCCTTGGTTCAGGTGGGAGAGAGATGTATCCCAAGACTGACAGAAAAGTGTCATGAGTCTAGGGTGAAGTTTTTATACTTCAAAGACAAGCTTGGCATGATGCAGAATGTCTCCCTCGTTGAGAGGGAGTGTTGATGTTTGGACAACATCGATAAGACATTCTCTTAGATTAATAATTAATAATATAATTATTGATTATTAAATACTATATATAATAAGTAAATGATAATAATAAATAGTTATTGTTTATCAAAGGGATGCATCCTTTCATGGATGGTCACCATATGTTCTCTATATATGGAACATTTATCATTGTAATAATATATCGATCATATTTCATATGAAGAAAAACAATAGCTTCAACCTAGAAACACTTTAATTAATTAATGGCAATAAATGATCTTGGAAAAAGGTTGCATTGAAAATGAAGGTGCAACAAACCCTCTACAAAGGCACCCATAAATGAGACAATATGAACCCGTGTATGGATCATGAGCCCCATGCCCAAAAGTTTCACCCCCCATCCACTTCACATCCTTTACATGGCTTAGAGAGAGTCTGCGTAGGAAACACTCCTTAACTTGAGGAATGACTTACCCAATAGGTCACCATGACAACCCTCCCATACCTAAACTTGGCAAGTTGCATAGGGTATTTGAGAACTTGTTTAATCTAAAAAGGTAGTTTTGATGCACATGTTTAGGTGTATCTTGTATTAAATTTGATTTTAATTGGCATGATACATTTGACTTGAGACCCTTGGAGGGCGCATTCATTTGTCTTTGCAAGACCTTGCTTGGTGGACGTTTTTCGGGGAACATGCCTAACTTGAGTCTTCATTGGGGCTTGAAGCCCACAGAGTGGATGACATGAACCACATCTTGGGAGATGACAGATGATTGGCATTGCCTTTGGAGGAAAGAGAAGACACCTTGAAGGAAGATACCTAGTCCTCACCTTGCCCAACGATTTTCCTTTGGAGTCCATACGCCACACTTTTGGGCTTGATGTCACATTGGGGATAGGGTTGTGTTGATGTTGGTGAGGTTTGATGATGATTTGTCATGGTTGATGAAGAGGAGGAAACTTACCATGGTGCCACATGGCCTTTGTATGCCCCACATTTCCTTCAACAACCCAACGACTTGCTAAAGATTCCAAGACGTCACCCTCTAGGGGCATGACGTCATATTTTCAGGGTTTTCTTTTGTGTAAAAATAAAATTATAATTGTAAAGGGAAAATTAGAGGAGGTCAGCCTCTCTAATTGTGTTTTACCCTAAAGTTATGTGGACAAATTCTATTTTTAGGTATTATATAAATAAAACACCTACATCATTTCATTTTCATAACATTCTCACTTGCGAATAAGACATTAGTGGCTGAAAGTTTCGCCCTCTTTGGGAATTTGGTTTATCTCTCTCTCTTATGAAAATTTGTGGATGATTGCTTGTATATTCGGGAGCTAAAGTGGTGCGCTACCTTCTTGGAGGCTTATTTCTTGCATGTGGATGAAATTTACTTGGTAAATGAGGGTTTTATCTTGCTATCTTGTGGAATTGGTATGGAATTTTATGCATTTTGTTGGTAATTTCTTCTTATTTCATGATATTCTTTCCTAGAACCCTTGTATGAGTATAAGGGCATACACCCTCCACCAAGTTCATCTTAATTTTTATTTGATAAGTCATTTGTTCAAGGTTGCTAGGAGGAGTAAAAGGGATTACACCCTCCTAGACTTATGTTTGTTGGATTTAATTTCTCTAGGGAGTAAAAGGGATTACACCCTTGAGAAGTATTGGATCCAAATCTTAAAACCAAGAGTCCATAACCCAATAGATTAAATCACTAATCTGAAATTGCATTGGAGAGACAAAATCTTTGCATTGGAAAAAATGATTTGTGGAGATATTTCATTAGTCTAAATTGGAATCAATTCTACTTGCTTTAAGCTTGATTGAGACAATAGGGAGTCCATCTTAGCAAGTGATTTCTTGATGTTGTTATAAAATTATGCTACAGACACTATGGCTGCAGTAAAATTCAATTTCTTTCATCATTTGCTCACTTTTCAACCATTAAAATTTACTTGTAAACCTAGATTAGTGTTCTATTGCTTATTGGCTATCTTTTTGATGATTTACTTGTTGATTTTTATGATTACAACTTGTTGTTGTAGAAATTTTTTTCTACATCCATAAGGCTTCCCTAATTATTTGCTTATAACTTCATTTGGCATCCCTATTTCACCGTCAAAGTTCGTGCTTAAATATTGGAAAAATATCTGCTTGTTTAGTGCTTCATTGTCCAATAAATATTTGGTACTTTTGATGGTTAATTATGCAGTAAATATCTCTTTTCATTGGTGATATATATTCTTGTTTATTTCTGCAATATAGGACATCAAGCTTCAATTTCTTGTCCTTTTGATTATATGTTTTGTATCTTGATATATTTTTTTATCTCGAGTAGGTACAACACTCTCTTGTAGGTACACTATACTTTGGCAACCTACCCTTATCGACAAGACTCTTATCCAAGATCTTTTCCAGTTCCTAACTCGACCTATAGGGGTTTCACTTTCCATCATATCACTTTGCATCTCAACCCCCCTAGGGTCACTGGTATTCCCCCCTTGTGATTTTCATCATCACTAAAGCGAGGGGAGTATCTATTTAAGGTGACAGTGGGTAGGTACTCCCACAGTTGTCTC
>ML876389.1:0-18314 GCA_009831015.1 Picea engelmannii
GTGACTGGTGGTGGAATTCTCAAGAAAACAGAGGCAATATAGTAGATGTTTTGAGTTATTAAAATTGTTGTAGTATGGGCGAGGGACATAAATTTAGAAGAAAATGAATTTGGAGAATCAATCATAGGATTAATTCCAAATCATTTCAGAGGAAAACATATGAAAGTACTAAAAAAGTATGAAAACAAAGCATAGCAAATGAAGTTTATAATCAGAAAATTGATGCTAAATACTGAAGAAATTTAACATCAAATGGAGAAACATGAGAAAAAAATATAAAAAAATATAAATAGGACACAAAACTCAAAACCTTCCACACAAGAGTCTCTGGTAAGAGTAATTTTGGACTTCTTACTGATATTCCATTAAAACTCAAAATTACACAAGTGCTCAAAGAGATGTGTCTTCTATGATTTTTTCCAACCTCTTAGCCAATAAAAATATATATAAAAGACTCTTCCCAAAGATGAGGAGGTTGAGATCAACTTCTTCCCAAAGTTGGATCTGGTTACAAAATTATAGCAACACATTTAGAACTGCCTGCTAGGAAATAAGAATTAATTTTCTGTAAACTAGGGGTCAAAGATAACATAATATATCTCGAATCATGATATATGTTACAAAAATGAGAGAGTTATTTGTGAATGGGATTGTTCTTGACAAAAACCTCTTTTGTTTTTCCAAAATTCCTCTCCAACAACTCAATATCCACGCCCAAATATAATGACTAAAACATGTAATCATTAAATGTTTAAATTTGAAAAGAAGGTTGTAAAGATCCACTCGAATCTTCCAAACCATGACACCTTTGAAGAAAATGATAGATAATTTTGTGAATGGGATTATTCTTGAAGAAAGTTTCTTTTAGTTTTCCAAAATTCCTCTGTAGTGTCTTGGGATCCATTCCCAAAGATAATGACTAAAACATGAAATCATTAAATGTTTAAATTGGAAAAATGGGTTGGAAAGATCCATTTGAACATTCCAAACCATGACATATGTGAAGAAAATGAGAGAGGTTTTTCTGAATGGAAGCATTCTTGACAAAAGCCTCTTTCATTTTTCAAATATGCCTTTTCGTTTGGTCAGAAATTGAGTTCTAAGTTGACTACATAAATAGTCATTTCCAGAACTTCCGTAGCGAACTTGCACAATGAACTTCCATAGCGAACTTGCACAACGAGTTTCCTTTTGACATTTTATTCTATTGTTTGGATTTAGGTGATGGCTTGAGGTCACTAATTGATATTTGGGCAGTTGATATGTTGATAAGCATCCCTAGGACCACTTCATTACCCTTTCAAACATTGTTTTCTTCAACATCCTAATATACGTCAAATACTCAATTCAGACGTTGACCCTTGAGCAAATTATAGGATACTAACACTGTCTCTAATGGGGGTGTTTTCCTCCCTGTGAGGAAGCAAAGAACCCGCTAACTAGGTTCCTTCATACATTGGGCCTATCCTAACCTTCAAATTGACCAGTGACTTTCTCCAACTGAAACCAAACCCACTCTTCAAATTGTACATTATATTCTGAAAACAATGTTGCAAACTAAAAACTGAAATGAAAAATCACTACTGAAAAATATATTGAGACTATTGAGCTTATTCCCACACCTACTTACTCTAACTATTGAATGAATTTCCAAATCAAGTGAAATAAAAAAACCAATGTAACCACGCAAGTAATTTGTCCACTGTGTGAATTATTTGCATCTCTTTGATCAAGAGAAAAATGAAAAAACAACTTGATGGAAACTCGGATCAAAGGTTGCAAACAAATTTAGAGTTGACAAAATATGATAAATATGAAAATATGGGTCCACTTACAAAATCCAGGAACACTGCAAAAGGATCTTCAATTCAATGGAAACCGATGTCCTATTCAACCAAAATATTGTGACTCTACTTCAGGTGATCTACATACCATCGATCCAACCCTTCATATGCATCCCTGCTTCCATGCAAATCCAACTGATGGTTGTCAAGCAAATGCTGAAAATATCCTTAAAACTGTTGTGATAATGCCCTTGCTGGAAAGAATGTTATAATTGGTTCTGACATTAACTAACCATCATCTATATTTCTAGTCTTACAACTGATCGTAGGATACAAATTTTGATTTTTGAAACCCTCCATATAGCATGATACAATCTCTTGAAACACATGAGAAGGTTGCTACAATTTGTTCCAATGAGACTCTATGACCTTTCATTAGCTCACACCCCTTTGCTTCAGTGATGATTTTAAATATTTTCTTCAGGAACTCAAATGCAGAAAAACATAATGGAAGAGAATTGCCTTCAACTGATTCATTATTTTATTCATATTCAATAGCATAACTAGAAGCAAGGATGATTTTAAAGATGGAAATTTATTTTAAAATGTAGAAACCTTGGCGAATATTACTAATACTTCATATAAAAACTATAAATGTTTGGCAATATTTTTGCAAAATTATTCAAATTTCTAAGGATTTAATATAATTTGTATAAAATTTTGGCAATTTTTAAGGTAAAATAATTTTTTCCTATAGAATTTGGGCGAATCATTTTTAGAATAGAGAATATTTTTGGGGGGAAAACCATGGAAAATTAGCCCATGAGCGAAATTTAGCCCCTAAAATCATCCTTGACTAGAAGACTCTTGAAAATAATTATTTCCTGATGGAGAAAATGTAGATGGTTTCTCTAGCAAATCAACACCAAAATAGACAACATAATTGTCATCATACTCATCATACTTGGGAAAATCATGAACTCCTACAATGTCATCTAACATGAAACAACTTGGTACATCAACTTCCTCTCTAACAGGTTGATCTACAAATTCACTTTCATGACATTCTTTACTGAAAATTTTGAAACAATTCACGAAAAAATCAGCATTCTGCTCATGATGAAAAGAATTAAAATTCATGTCAAAAACAAAATGTTTTGGGACAACAACTTGTGGATCAAAAAACTTCTCATTATTCTCTCCAAATACATCGACATTAGAAATTTAAAGAAAATGCATGATCTTATTAACCCTCTTCTCAAAATTTAGATCAATTGTTTTTTGTTCATGGTCACTCTTATGTTCTTCTATATCCAACTTTTTGTCCTCAATCTGATATCTAAGCTTTCCACAAGCTTGAAGGCTATATTCCACTTCCCGTGCATCACGAAACATTTTCTTCAATGACATGAACTTCCTTTCAATGAGAAGAAAATATAGATCTAGATGAAAGGATGTTGCATAACACAACATAACAACAACTTCTATGGTTGAATTCCTTTAGGCATATTGTAATACAAAGAAAAAAACCTTCTGCTATACATAGAAACTATTTCATTTCTTTGTTTATTCATGGCATGGAACTCATAAAGATACTGATCTAATGATTTTCTCTTAGCCTAAGATTTCAGAAAAAAATATTTCATTTCCTCCCATGAGCTGATAGATTTAGGTTGTAAGCATTTGAACCAATCTTTAGCATCTCCTTGTAGTGACTGAGAAAAGGCTCTCATGCACACATAATCATGTTAGATTTCAAAAAGATATAAAAAAAATCTCAAAATATTGAACACGTTTTTCAACTAAAATATTCTCAAGTTCCCCATCGAACATAGGTAGGCATATGTAGTGCTTCAAAGGAAGATCATGAAGAAGATGAGGTAAGTTGAGAGGCCTATATGTGTTTGGAATATTCGAGGGTTGAGGATTAAGCATGGGAGATATGGTATATTCTTCGGTATCTTGAGGTTTATCAGACCGATCATGTACATCATGTGATTCAGATGGAAGATCTTTTCCAAAATCAAAAGTAAAAAGAGAATGTCTATTTACAGTTTTCAAAGAGGGGGAATCAAATGCAGATTTCTAATCTTCATTAGAATGCAACATGTAAAGGAAAATTATTTTAACATGTGTAGGAAAGGATAAGAGGTAATTGATGAAAATAAATAAAACATCTTAAGTAAAATTTGAACTCTGATACCTAGATCTCGGTCCTTTCATGTTTTTGTGACTAAATCTCGTCCTCTAGCGAAGTCTGCAAATTTGATTGAAGTATTGATTGGAGCCTCTAGGTGAATGGTACACAACCATCTTGTGTCTGATTTCGGTTTACCATCAGAAATTAGATTTGGATCTCTATCATTCTTTCCTAGGGAATATTTGACCTTTGATCCCCAACAACGATGCCAAAAATGTTATCACTCTGTAATTTCCCTTGGTTGCGGGAGGGAAACCATGGATGTAAACAAAGACCACTTTGGGCCTAGAATATGGAGTTTCCAAACCAGAGAGGGATCTCTCAATTTAAATTAGTCTCAGTGGCCAGATCTGAAATAGAAATAAGGTTTTAGGATGTGGTGGATGGCAGAGGTGAAAAATAATCCATTGGGAATGGAGTCTATTTTAAGGTAATGGGAACTATCAGTGGCTAGTGGTGGAATTCTCAAGGAAGCATAGGCAATATAGTAGATGTTTTGAGTTATTAAAATTGTTGTAGTATGGTTGAGGGACATAAATCTAGAACCAAATGACTTTGGAGTATCAATCACATGATGAATTCAAAATCATTTCATAGGAAAAAATATGAAAGTACCAACAAATATGAAAATAGAGCATAGAAAATGAATTATGTAATCAGAAAATTGATGCTAAATACTGAAGAAATTTAACATTAAATGAAGAAAAATTTGAGAAAACATATAAATAAATATAAAGAGGACACAAAAATCAAAACCTTCCACACAAGAATCTCTAGTAAGAGTAATTCTGGACTTCTGACTGATATTCCATAAAAACTCAAAATTACATAAGTGCTCAAAGAGATGTCTCTTCTATGATTTTGTCCAACCTATTAGTCAATAAAAATTACAAACATATATAGAAAAGAATCGTCCGCAAGCTGAGGACTTCAAACTCAACTACTCCCCAAAGTTGGATTTCGTTACAAAATTATAGCAACACGTTTAGAACTTCCTACTAGGAAATGAGAATCTGTTTTTTGGAAAATAGGGGTAAACGATAGAATCATATATCTTGAATCATGATACCGATTTAAAAAATGAGAGATGATTTTGTGGAATAGCTTGTTCTTGATAAAATGATCTTTCATTTTTCCAAAATTCCTCTCCAACGACTCGCGATCTGCGCCCAAAGATAATGACTAAAACAAGAAATCATTAAATGTTTAAATCTGAAACATAGGCTATAAATATCCATTTGAATATTCCAAGACATGATACTTGTGAATAAAATGAGAGAGGGTTTTGTGAATTGGATAAGTCTTGACAAAATCGTCTTTCAATTTTCCAAAATTCCTCTCCAGTGTCATGGGATACACACCCAAAGATAATGACTAAAAAAGGAAATCATTAAATGTTTAAATCAGAAAAATAGGTTGTAAAGATCCATTTGAATCTTCCAAAACATGACACTTGTGCATAAACAAAGATAGTTGTTTGTGAATGGGCTCATTCTTGAAAAAATCCTCTTTCATTTTTCAAATATTCCTTTTCATTTTTTCATAAACTGAGTTTGAAGTTGACTACAAAAACAGTCATTTCCAGAACTTGCGTAGAGAACTTGCACAACGAACTTGCATAGCGAACTTGCACAATGAGTTTCATTTTGACATTTTATTCTATTGTTTGGATTTTATTTATGGATGAAGGTCACTGATTTATATTTTGAAACTTGATATGATGATAAGCATCCCTAGGACCACTTCATTACCCTTTCAAAAACCATTTTCTTCAACATCCTAATATATGTCAAATACTCGATTCAGAATTTGACCCTTGAGAAATTTACAGGACACTAACATTGACTTCAATAACTTGTGTAAGAAAGTAGAAACTCTTAGGGAAAAAAAGACATTCGTGCATGAATATACAGACAAATTATTCAAGTTGTCACTCAAGTTAGGGATAAAAGAACCAAAGTATTAGAGTGGAAAGATACGTGAATGGACTGAAGTATCAGATTCAGGATGAGATGATTACACATTACTTTCAAAATGTAGATGAATCCTACCATGTTTCTTCGAAAGTAGAAGAAACTAGTGACAAAATATTATGAAATAAGTTTCAAGTAAAAGGAACTAGATGTAGAGGCATAAGAAGTTCTACTAAAGACAATGAGAAGTAGGATGAGGCAACCAACAATAAAAATACAAGAGGAGGAAGAAGCACTGGAAGAGAAAGATATTTTGGCCATGGTAAGTATGTAATTACATGTTATAATTGTGGATTAGATGGTCATAAAGAATTGGAATGTCTAGAGAGGCAGAATGCAACAAGAAGAAATGAAGCTAGGATGCAAGTCATCCAAGCAGTTGAGACAACAACTACTAGTGGGAATGTGGAAGTACTCCATTAAGAAAAAAGAGAAAAACTGATGTTGAGAATACTATTACTCAAGCTTGAGACAAAGGAATCAAAATAACCTGAACAAAGAAAGAGAGTGTTCAAAACTAAATGTAAAATTTGCAATAAGTGTTGTCATCTTGTCATAGTAGGTGGTAGTACATAAAATTTGGTATTCATTGAAGTAATGGAGAAATTTAATTTGAGAAGAATTACACATCCTAATATGTACCAAGTTTCATGGCTGCAAAATGGACAACAAGTGACTTTGAATCAACAATGTTTATTGAGTTTCCATATTGGAAGTTTCACCGAACAAGTTTTATGCAACGTAATAGAGATGGATGCATGTCATGTATTGCTTAGGAGACCATGAATGTTTGACAGAAAGGTATTCCATGATGGAAGAGAGAATTAATATCAATTTTTCAAGGATGGAAAAATTTATAAGTTGGTACTAATGTTAGAAAAGAATATGGAAATCAGTAACAAGAAAGAGATGGACAACAATAACAACAAGGTTATGAACAACAATAACAACTAAGTTATGAATGAAAATAACAATAATAATATGCATGGTAGTAACATTTGAATCATGTAATGTACTGCTAAAGAGTTTCTAAGGGAGAAAAAACATAGTGGTTGTTGTTTGGCTATAATACCAGAAAGGATTTAGGAGACGAAGAAAAGGGATTTTATACCAGCCAAGATTCAACACTTGCTAAAAACATTTAAGGAAATTGTAGCAGATGATTTAGAAATAGGATTAAATCCATTGAGAAATGTATCACACCAGATAGACCCGATACCATGATTGAGTTTTCCAAACAAATAACCTCATTGAATGACTCTAGCAGAGAGTGAAGAGGTAAATAGTAAAGTACATGAGTTACTTGACATAGGATTAATTTGAGAAATTTTGAGTCCTTGTGTAGTACCAATGGTTTTGACACCGAAAAAGAATGGAGAGTGGATGATGTGTATAGATTCGTGGTATATTAATAAAATCACCATTAAGTGTATGCTTCCTTTACCGAAAACAAATGATCTCATGGACTATTTGAGTGGCGATGAGTAGTTCACAAAGACTGAATTGAATAGTGGTTATCATCAAATTCATATTGGGGAAGATGATGAATTGAAGACAACGCTCATGAAAAAAGATGTGGTGTTTGAGTGGTTAGTTATGCAATTCAGTTTAACTAACACACCTAACACTTTCATGAGGCTGATGTAAGAAGTTTTGAAACCATTTGTTTGAAAACAATTTGTCGTATACTTAGATGACATTCTTATTTTCAGCAAGAGTAAAGAGGAACATTTGCAACATGTCAAGAAGGTGTTACAATGATTCAAATAGGAGGCATTTCTGATAAATATGAAAAAGTGTACATTTTTACAAAAATATCTTGTATAATGGGGTTTTGTGGTTTCCAAAAAATGTTTAAATATGGATCTCGAGAAGGTAAAAGCAATTTTGGATTGGTAGACACCTAAATGCACTTTTGGAATTTAAGGTTTCCATGGGTTGGTGAGTTCTATAGGAAGTTCATTACAAATTTCAGTCTGATTTGTGCACCTCTAATTGAATACATGAACAAAGGAACATTTCAGTGGAAAGCAGTAGCAACAAAGTCGTTTGCAGATTTGAAGGAAAGGGTGAAAAAATAGATAGTATTGGCACTTCCATGTTTCAATAAGGTATTTTAGGTAGACTATGATGCAAGTGGGACAACAATTGGAGAATTTTTGAGCCAAGAATGTAGACCGGTAGAATTTTTCAGTGAAAAGTTGAAAGCAGCAAGGAAGAAATACTTTTCTTACAAATGAGTTTATTTTTTTAACTGATCACAAGGCATTGTAGTACATTAACATCCAAGGTAAATTTAATCAAAAACATTCTAAATGGGTGTAATTTTTAGAAAGTTATAAGTTTGTTTTGAAACAATGGTCATGGAAATCAAATAAGGTTGTTGATGTGTTGAGTCGGAGGACAATATTGCTAAACACCATGTCAGTTGCAGTGGTAAGTTTCGATTGTGTGAAAGGGATGTATGAAGAGGATGTAGATTTCGCAAAGTCCTGGAAATCATGTTGAAACCATGGAGTATGGACCGAACACCATTCTTGGATTACCATATTCAAGAAGGATTCTTGTTGGCCCTCGACCAAGTTTTGAGGAAATCTTGGTCAAGTTTGACCACTTTTTGGACTTTGATGCAGTAATCGAGGAAGGAGATCCCAGGCGGAGCTAAGATTGTGGATCTCACTTTTTTTGTAGGATTTTTGGACCCAACAAGAGGCTTTTAGGGTTTTTGTAATGGGTTATGGGATGTCAGCCCATAGGTTCTCCCATGTTTAGGCCTTATTGTAAAAGTATAAATAAGTAAGATTGAAAGGTAGAAGAGGGGAAAAGAAGAGCTTTCAAGGCTAAATGGAAGCAGTTTTAGATTGCTTCGTGCAACATCTTGTGTATGTAAGGCTATGTGCTTGATAGAGAAATTGTCTTTGTGTTGTGACCTAGTTTTGGGAAGGATGATCTGGTGCTCAGTGCATATATCTCTTGTCCTCTGTGAAGCTTGGATCTATGGCTTAGTTCACAGGGGAAGATGAATGTAAGAGATTGAAGAATAATAAGGAAGACGAAGTAGTTGGTGGACGTATTCCCACACTGGGGTGAACCATGTATATCTTGTGTCTTCTAGTTTCTTTGTGTAGTGTTGTTTATGTTATGAATATGCTTTTCTTATTATGTATGATAGATATATCTATGGATGCTTAATGATTCACCTGTGTTAAGGATGAAAGAATGTTAGATCTAACTCTGTGTTGTGTGCTAAGTAGTTGAAATTTTTAATCTTTATTGTTACTGCATCGATCTATCTTAGGTTTTGTTCTACGATGTTAATGAAGCTAATGAGTTAATGCATATCATATTCTAAGTTTTATTAATGTAATAGCAAAGTGTTGTAATCACAGATCTATGTCCCAACTCGGTTACATACACCTAAGTCCTGTAACCCCCCCTACCTTTACCTTGGATGAGACTTCACCTACTTCGCAGGTGTTGCCGAAATGGTCGGTAGTTACGGTTTTTTTTGTTGTGGTTTTGAAGCGTTGAACTCAGGGTTTGCCCATGTGCCAACAAATGGTTCTATTGATGGGACCTGAAATTATGATTGCTAGGAATATAAGTAAATAAAAGGTAGGATATGTGCATAGATCTGTTGTTGTAGAGCGCAGTATTCTACTTGACTTGCTAAGCTCTGTGCTAAGAGAGGAATTTGATCTGAAGAAAAGAGGTAAAGATTTGTTCTTTGATAAGAGTAAGATAAGAAAAAGTTTTTATTTTGAAAGAATGAGTTTAGATATGTTTAATAGATCATGTCCTAGTCTGAAAGATAGGGAATAGTTGGAAGAAAGAGTTGATCTAAGTAAAGCTAATAGAAATGAGGAAACATATGTTATTCCTATGCATAGAAAGAATTTTTGGACTAATAAGTGGATGTAGGAACCTAGAAAGAATTTTTTTACATTGCAGGTCAACCACTGTGATCCTAGTACGCATTATAGGAGAAGTTTGGGAACATACAAGAGAAAGAGAGGATTGACACTATGTTATAACTGTAGAAGACTGAGACATATTGCTAAGGAATGCCCTGGTATAGGTCCTATTTGTCTTTGTTGTAAAATTGTTGGTCATGAGGTTGAGGATTGTCCAAAGATGATTGCTAAAGTTTAAAGGATGAACATGAGACAAGAAAACTATGAAGGAATTCAAGAGAATAGGAGCATGTTATAGAATCATAAAGAGAAAGAATCATAGAAATTTTAGACTACATTAGTACAATTGAAATAAATTATGGATGATCACAAAGACATCAGCTTACCAGAGATCTTGAAAGTAAAACAACGCATAAGTGCAAGAATAGAAGACTTCGACATAGACTGTGTCTTGTATGAAGAAACACAAGTGAATATTATGACAGAAGACAGTTGGGAAATTTTGGGAAAACCTATTGTAGTACCTTCATTGGGAAGAATAGGCTTGTTTAAAGGAAAGATGATAACTCTATGTGGAAGAATTACTAAAGTACCTATTATTGTTCATGCAACATTGACTGAAGAGGAATTTGAAGTCATTAAGTTTGTTGAGAACATCACGCCTTTCCCACTCGTGTTAGGAAATACTTAGATAAAAAAGGATCAGATCAGAAGGAAATCAAAGGAAGAAGCTACAGAAAATAAAAAGAAAGAACTAAGGGATTTCATAGCTAGAAAAATAGACCGACTAACAGAAGAACGAGAGGATAATTCGAAGCAACAAAAGGTAAGAGAATTAGCTAGAAAGATTGAAAGAATACAAGAAGGTTTGAAGGACCTATCCATGCAAGAAAGAAATATATCCACCTAGGAAGTAGTAAGAGAAGGGATATTTGTACGAACACATCAGCAGTGCGAATTCACTATGCCAGGAGAAGATAAGAATAAGATTGGAAAGAGAAATTCAAAAGAAGTTAGGGAGACTCAGATCACAGGAAAGAAGGAAAGGAAGCTCAGTAGGAAGAAATACAAGTTAGAAAAGATATAGAAAGTTACAGAGAATAGATGGAAGACTTCGCGGGAGGTAGGTTTGCAGGATTTGAACCTGGTAGGAACAACAAAATCGTGCAGAAGGGGAATTCTCCCTGGCAAAGCTATATGACCATTATAGGTGCCCCAACCGTTAGAACGACACTCTGGAATGGATAGGAATCTCATTTATGAGCTGTTGGACATTGAGACTGTGCCATAACAAACATATTCACATTAATGGAAGCATTCCTACCCATTGGAAGAATCTGTTACGATGCTCGCTTATTTAACCTGTTGGTCGTTGCGTCGAGACCACTTTTCTCCACCCGTGATTATATGAGTTATCACGAGAAGTGATTATTGGTCGAGGCTTGTTATCAGAACTCGCCATCCATTTTTTACTCCACCTATCCATTCACCTACCCCAACCTGTCTTTTTTAAAAGTGAGAATGTCGGGCGAATGCACTGAGTTAGAGAAGTCTATTGAGAAGGTTCTTAAGAAGTTTATGGTGATAAAGCTATGTACGAAGGAGTACATGCATCGTCAATCATGGGAATCCAAGCTTCCCCTTCAACTGGATGATGTTCTGGCCGTACCAACCGCGTGACTGAGAAACTAAGTAAGAATCAGGATGATATGGCTAATGCGAAGCAGATCCCGTCGATCTTACAAGATTATATCCCTCCTTTTACTGGTGCGGTTAACCGTGACAACATCCCAAGGGATTTCGAGTACACTCTGATCACCACGTATATCCCAAAATGAATACATCTAGTTGGGAGCTAGCTGGGACATATCCCATTACTAAAGAATAGTGACTTCAACCTTGGAGATAGAAAGAATTATGTGATGCTTGCACCTCACGTATACTTGAAAAACAACACTGGGAAGAAGCCTCACCTAGTCTCCTAGCCTTGGATTAAGGAATTGGTGCAACCCACTGTACTCAACATCATGAATATTCCCCATTTTGGCCGACACTAGGAGGTTAACGCTTGCGTTAAACTCCTCTTGTCATGCTACCATGGTAGATACCTATGGCTTGACTGTAGGATTATTGTGGATCTGACACTAATCCACCTGATTACAGGATTAAACATGAAGGGACCCGACCCTCAATAGTTTTACCTAGGGAAGGCCTCAGAACACTCCCTGGCATAATGCATCAAGGAAGCATAAGGGAAACTTGAAAAGGGAAAGCGAGGATACAAGGTAGATTCTATATAGGATGGTGCAGTGCGCCTCACTTGAAAACTCATAGATGGAAATATCGTAAGAAAGAAATGCCCCACACAGGTCACCGGGTTAGTGGTGGACCTCACAGAAAAATGCGTGGAGGGAATGCAAATGAATTGGTCGAGTTAACTCGTCAACGAACTTGAGAAATATTGTCGCGAAGCTCAGGATTAAGGATACGAGTTCCACTTTAGATGGCTACTCATATTGATTTGATTTGTTGCTTGGAAAATGTCGGAAGGAGACACTTTCCCAGAGATAGAACTATCAAAGTCGTTGACCACGAGGTTCTCTACCTTGTGGTACACCAACGACATGTCGAAGCAATGGCGATCAAATGTTGTGTTCCATGCATATTATCAGAAGCTAAAGGCTTCCATTGAAGCGTTTCCACACATGACACCATGCACCTTGCACCAGTACCGTCCTTTTGTGAAGTTCCACGCAGATCAACACTTTATCTATATCACTACACACAGAGATGAGAGAAAGGAAGAGTTATAATCATATTACAAGATAACAGATGATGACATGGAACAGATCACGAAGGAGTAGCTAGAGGAGCTCGTTGTACCAATCGATGATGCAGAACTCTCCAACCCCAACATCATAGGAAGCCCATTGGTCACCCGGGTTGAGCATGCTAGAGAGTCTAGTGCGAAGAAGAAAAATAAAAAGGAGGAATTACAGAATATAGAGACTGATGAGGAAGACAATGCCTCTGAACGAAATGGATCTGGCTCACTGGGAGGAGGAGGAGAAGACCAAGTAGATCGACAAGGAGGAGGGGATGAAGAATAAAACCAAGGAGAAGGCGAAGTTACACCACTGAAAGATACCCCTACTAAAACACCCCAGAAACCTTCAGAAAGAAAGAAGACCCACACCAATAAGCCCCAGCTAGAGGCCACACTCACAGAGGATGATATCGGTCTAGTCCATGGAGCCATGGAGGATGATTCAGAGGACCTCTTACAAAGATATGGAGTTAAGTAGGAGGAGTTGTATGGAAGAGTTGAGAAGGAACTAAAGGAAATACATCAGGATATTCCATCTATCCACGCAGTGCCCACTGCACCTTCCTCGTCAGAGAATGCAGAATTGGGGGATGAGCCCACCCAACTAAGAATACTTGTATATGTAATAGAGGCTTGACTTCAGAGTGCCCAAGAAGAAAAAGAGAAGTCTATAGAATCCCTGGAGAAAGAGAAACATGAGGTATTAGAGAAACTACGAGTTGCATGGTACTGTGTAACCTATTATGAAAATGAGAAAGATGAGTTTCAGGTGATGCTCGAGGAGGATAAAGCAAAGATATAGAGAGAAAAGGACCAACTTCTCATGGAGTATACTGTGGTAAAGGAAGCTATGAATAAATGAATTTTCTCTATGTCCGACTTGGCATAGGAGGGACAAGAATCAATTTAGATTCAAGTGGTGAAGCTCGTTGAGTCCATTTAGAAGCTTCAGGAGAGGATAACGGAGTTGGAGATTCAATAATTACCGAGCACTCTGTAGGAGGTGCGTAATCAGAGGGAGAAAGATGCTAAGAATGCAGTTGGAAGGATTAGAGCCCTCACCTCAGAATGAAAACAATTGAGAGACAGAAATGTGCATACTTATGAATGCCTCACATAAGATCCAGAGCTGAAGAAATTGGAAGTGCAATTACAGGCACAGATGAAGTTACTCACTATAATTGAGATAATGAAAATATCACAAGAGCAATGTGCACTCAAGCAGCATATTACTACCATCTAGAGAAAATTAATGAAAGTCACACATAAGCTGCAACCAGTGCAGGATGAATCCTACAAAGAGTTTGAAGAAATCAAAGGACAAGGCTCGCAATTTGATCAAGTGGTTGTGATAGTGGAACGACACCTGGAAGGGCCTGTTATAGCAAAGATGATCTAGGAGCTCATTGATAAGGAGGCTCAAGAGAATCATCAAGTCGAGGCATCTCGAGTGAATCTCTATCACTTTGAAGCGACATTGCCCAGGTCTGAGTGACTCGGGATGAGTCACAGTTGAGTGTTGGGGGCCGGTTGGCCCTCGATCAAGTTTTGAGGAAATTTTGGTTAGGTTTGACCACAATTTGGACTTCGACACAGTAATCAAGGAAGAAGTGCCCAGGCGAAGCTGAGATCGAAGATCTCACTTGTTTTGTGGGATTTGTGGACCCATGAAGAGGCTCCTAGGGTTTTTGTAATGGGTTATGGGATGTTGTCCCATGGGTAATCCCATGTTTAGGCCTTATTGTAAAAGTATAAATAAGTAATATTGTAAGGTATAAGAGGGGAAGAGAAGATATTGCAAGGATAATTACAAGTAGTTTTGGATTTCTTTGTGAAACAACTTGTGTATGTAAGGCTCTGTGCTTGATAGAGAAATTGGATTTGTGTTATGACCTATTTTTGGGAAGGAGGATCTCGCGCTCAGTGCACAGATCTCCTGTAGTTTGCAAAGCTTGGCTCTGTGTCTTAGTGCACAGGAGAAGATAAATGTAAGATATTGAATAATAATAAAGAATATGAAGCAATTGGTGGACGTAGCCCCACATTGGGGTGAGCCACGTATATCTTGTGTCTTCTAGTTGCTTTGTGCAGTGTTGTTTATATTATGAATCTTCTTTGTTGATTATGTATGATCGATAGATCTAAGGATGCTTAGTGATTCACATGTGTTAAGGATGAAAAAATGTTAGATATAACTCTGTGATGTGTGCTAAGTACTTGAAATGTTTAATCTTTACTGTTACTACGGCAATCTATCTTAGGTTTTGTTCTGCAATGTTAATGAATCTAATGAGTTAATGCATGCAATATTCTAAGTGTTATTAAATTACTTGTGAAGTGTTGTAATCACAGATCTGTGTCCCATCTCGGTTACATACACATGAGTATTGTAAACCCCCTACATCTACCTCGGGTGAGACTTTGCCTGCTTCGCAGGTGTTGCCGAAAGGGCTGATAGTTAGGGTTTTGTTGGTGCATTGTTGAAGCGTTGAACGCTGGGTCTCCCCCTGTGCCAACACTTCTTGTTAAATAACCAAGAGTTATGTATTCCACATAGTTCATTATGGTTGAACCTCATTAGAGAGTTACATTGTGGTGTTTTAGGAGGACATTGTGGAAAGGACCTCGTTGGTGAAAGAACAATACTTTTGGCCCAACATCAACAAAGATGTTAGAAAATTTGTTGGGTGTTGTAGATTTTGTCAATTAGATAAAGGTATAAGTCATAATATAGGAATTTACACTCCATTGTTGGTACCTGAAATACCGTGAGAGGATTTAAGCATGGATTTTATTTTTGTACTACCTATTCCATGAAAGAAGTATGATTCTATGATGGTAGTAGTAGATCAGTTTTCAAAAATGGCACATTTGTAGCATGTAAGAAGAAAAGTGATGCTAGTTGTTGGCATGTTTTCAGATAGAAGGCAGAGTATGATGGTTGGCATGTTTAATAGGCAGAGTATTCTTGTCATTGATGGAAAGATCAGAGTATTCCTATAATTTATGGCTTCAATGGAAAAACAGGAACAAAAGATAATTTCAGGAAGACCAACAACGCAACAATGATCGAATGACAAGATCAAAGTGTTGGTCAAACTCCATTCCAGAGTTTTGGCTATCGGGATTTCAGATATCGGGAGATAGAAATGTCAAGGATCATTACAACAAGAGTCCCAAACTCGTAATATGCGAAATCATGAAATATCCTCAACTGCCAGAACGAGGATTGATCTGAACCGTTGATCAGGCATGACGAAGGACCGTAAAGTTTGATATGATCTGGATCGTTGGGTCCATAGGACATGTGGCGAAATATCGTCATTTCACTGACTGGGAAGTCAAAGGAACGGGGTTCCCTAACCTCTCGAATTTGCGAAATGAGAAACCCCGATGTAAACTCCATTTCGGAGTTTCGGATACCGAGACTTTGAATTTTCAAGAACACTGAACAACAAGAATGCCGAAATCGTGAAATGCAAAATGTCAAAACGCCAAAAGCCAAAACTCTGAAATCCTGTCAATCATCCATCTCAGGGGGTTATGTGAGTTGTTCGATCACTTTGGAGTTTTGGAAATCTAAAGATGCATATGTCAATAACTCCTACCATAGGAGTCCTGAAGTCGTGAACCCCGAAATCGTGATATGCGAAATCGCGAAGAGATCTGGACCGTCGAATCACCTAGAGTGTGGACCATTGATCCGACTCCATTTTAGAGCTTCGAATATCGAGACATGGAGCGTCAAGAAACTCTACCACATGACATGCGAAGTCCTGAAATGCCGAAATGTGAAATGTGAAAAACATTTCTTTGTGTAGACCTTGGTCACAACCATTGGTCACATCAGCGAGAGATAAAGGAAAAGAGCTATAGCAACCAAGCTCCTCTTTGGGGATCACAACATGGAGTGTCAAGACACTTGATCGCACAAATCCTGAAATGCTGAAGAGAAGAATGTCAAAATGAATGCAAGACTAATAAATTCATCCAATGGTGCAGGTGAACTTGAATATGATCGGAGGGTTAGTGCTCCATCTCACAGTTATTTGAATAGTTAGAAATGTGTTAGAAAAACTGATTGATGATTCTTGATCTTTTAACGTTTTTGTAGCCGAGACGTTTTTGGTTGAAGATGACTTGAGGTGTAACGAATGTCGTGGTTGTAGATAAAACAAGAACATAGAGATTGTGGATTGTTGGTTGTTTGGACTGAAAAAATGAGTTGAACTGCAGAATTGAAAAACTACAGAATGTACAGAGTGAAGAAAAGCTCAAATAGAAGGAATAGAGGCTGAACAGAAAAGAAAAGGTGGAGAGAGCAGAATGCACACATATCAAAAGGGATGAGAAGGACAGAGAAAGAATAGATAGACAGAGACAACAAGTCAAGACAAATAAGTACAGATAAGAAGAGTAGTGTAGCAGAGAAGAATTACAGAACAGTGAAGAATGGTAAGAATTGATTTATCCGTGTGTTGGTTATTTTATCATTTATTTGTAACTAGAGTGGTAGAGAGGTGCTAGGGAGGACTGTTGTCCTTAGAGTTTCAAGTGGGTTCTTGAACAAAGGGAGTAGTAGCTTCCATCTTGTTGCATCCAGAGAATTTTTAGGGAGGCAGGGTGGTGCAAGGGATAACATTTGTTCTCTTTTATACATGTTGGAGATGGTATAACTGGAAGTAGGTGCTTTCATCCAGTTGGTGCTGGAATACTCAGGGAGTTGTTGCTTCCCTCCAGTGTGTGCTAGAGAAATCAAAGAGTTGTTGCTCTCAACAAGTTGGATCTTGTAAAACAGAGGTACTAGCCTCACATTGAGTTGGTGCTCAATTATAGATGATGTACACAACTTAAAAGACTGCCTATCATTTCGAAGAAGAAGAGGTTTTCTCCCTTTATGGGTTTCCGCATGAAAGTTTTTTCTTTGTGTATATATTATGGTTGACTAATGCTCATTATTTATGTTGTTCATATGATGTATGATATCGATGATCACTTGAAGAAATTTTAAGAATTGTTTAATAGACTAAAATTGTTTAAGCATAGTAACAACTAATTCACCCCGCCCCCCCCTCTCAGTTGTCTTAGTAATTTCAACAATTGGATCAAAGAGGGTTCCTTTTATTTAGAGGTAGATATGTAAGCTTAAACATGACAAGTCATGAAGAAACTTCAGCCAGTAAGCCTCCTTTTTTTGATGGAACAAATTTTGCCTTTTGGAAGGTTAGAATGAGGACATACCTAATGGCCTTAGGTGCTGATGTTTGGGATGTTGTAGAGACTGGATACAAAAAATCGGTTGTGATAGCTTCCAAGGATGCTAAGTTAGAATTTAGCTTTAATTCTAAGGGAATGAATTCTATCTTGAATGGACTTGCAAGAGCCAATTTTGTAAAGGTGATGCATTTTCAAACTGCCAAAGAAATGTGGGATAAACTTATTAGCAGCTATGAAGGAAATGAGAAAGTAAAATATGCCAAACTTCAAACATTCAGGTTGAAGTTTGAACAACTAAAGATGAATGAAGATGAAACAGTTAGCAAGTATTTTTTAAGAGTTGAAGAACTTGTGAATGCCATGAAGGGTCTTGGTGAGAAGTTTGAAGAATCACTCTTA